>JAQFYE010003400.1:0-15410 GCA_034694305.1 Protaphorura glebata
GCAAAGTAATATGTTACACAGCAAAATAATATATTGCACAGCAAAGTAATATGTTACACAGCAAAATAATATATTGCACAGCAAAGTAATATATTGCACAGCAGAATGTACCCGGATAGATAATAATTGTTCTCGCGCCCCGACAAATTATACATATTTCGAACGAACCGTATTGATGTTCCACCCGGAAAATAATATATTGTCCCGCCCAATTCTGCAATTGCCCTTTTTGGTTTTATAATTATTTCGAAGTTTTTAACACTCATCTGTCGCAATTTTACAATTGAAATACAAAACTAATTGAATTGCATGTAATTATTAATTTGCCACTGTGCTCTAAAAAGTAATTTGTAATTGCAAATATGAAAGTAAGCTGGTTGTACAGAGAATTACTAAATTGTAATATCACTGGCATAATCAAATCGTATTAGCCAATTTAGAAAGCAGATCCTACGAACCGGAAGTCAGTCGAACATGATCGAATTACTAGACCAAGACTAAGAGCCTCTGGGTGATTATTAGCAAGTTTGAAGCAAATAAGGTACAAATGTTCGCCTAAAAGTCGCGAAGGACTATTGATTTTGGGATCGCTACGTCAGAAACACAGGCGCTTCGTACTAGAGTCGACTTAGATACTTCTGCATTTTAGCCACGTTGAATTAGTCAAGTAACCCTAGTCGTAGTCAGATCTCGGTGTCCGACGAACTTGACCGCAGCTAAGGCACCTTCGCAATGATGCCAGTCGTACCGCCTTTCCTAATAATTTCTCGTTGTGACATGTCTGTGGTGAATCTCCTCTGTTTTGTCGTGAATTGTAATTTAAAATATCTGCTGTGAATTACCTAGTTTTGCTGTGAATTTTAATTTGAAAATCTGATGTGCATTTCGTCTTATTTTGCTGTGAATTTTAATTATTTTGCTATCAATTTCAATTTAAAAATTTGCTGTACATTTCCTCTATTCTGTTGTGAATTTCAACTATTTTGCTGTGAATTTTAATTTCAAATCTGCTGTGCATTTCTTCTATTTTGCTGTGAATTTCAATTTAAAATCTGCTGCGCATTTTCTAAATTTTGACGTGCTATAGCTATACATATAATAGATCTCAATTAACTGAGGCAAACACATCATATATTAAATTTTATCGTGAATCAATATATTCTTATATTTATAGCATGAACGGCAGATATGACTTTTAAATAAAATGATATACGTAAATACTCTTTAATATTACTGTTTGGATGTGGTCGTACCATATGTGGTGTATACGTGGTATACCATATGGTCTACATTATTTTTTGTTTGTTTGCTTTTCTATTGTGTTCACCCCTGCATTCAAACATACTGAGTATTAGTGGGAAGAGTCATGAATAACTGAATAAGGATCGATTCCATGGACTTTCAATTTCCACTACTTCAGAAAGACCGTTACCTACTACTCATTTTCCTAACTACTAGGGATACCACCCTTGATTTAATGCAAAGATACACAATAACTGTGGGAAAATACGCAATTGCCAATGGAGACAAAACACTCTTTTTGTTACAATCAGTTGGACAATGTTTGTCCCTAACATTACAGGGAATTTATGTTTTAATCACTTACAGCTGGCCTCTTCGACGATGGTGGGGATCCTGCTGAAGAAAATGCATTTAAACATGCAGTCGAACGTCTGAATACTTTGGAAGATTTGGGGCAACAAAGGCATAGCCCGTTGAGTGTCAAAATTGGCAAACTCGCACCTGGAAAACCGTTTGAGGCTGCAGAACGAGGTTAGAAAGAAAATGCAAAATTGAGTAAGCTAAGGTTGGGTAATTCGCCCCATCTTGGCGCCGGTGTATCAATATGACCCATCCGCCTGTCTTGTGTGCGCTTTGATCGTACTCTAGCGCCAAATTGGGGCAAGTTGGCTCTACCAAAAGCTGCAGAAAATGTATAATTTTTTGTTTTGAAATCGAATATCTATTGCAGTATGCAAAATTGTGAAAGAGGAAATCGTGGCAATTTTTGGGCCCCAAAGTCCTGAAGCGGCGAGTCATGTCCAGTCCATTTGCGATGCCCTAGAAATTCCACACATTGAAACACGATGGGATCACAAAATACGAGGGAATCAGTACATGATCAATTTATACCCTTTTCCGGAAACCTTGAGCTGGGTAAGAATACTAAAGGCATTTCATTTCAATAGATTGATTTTGCATCAGAATCTTTTTAAGACTTTTCTGAAAAGTTTCCGAATAAAAATCTGGAAAGTTTGAAAATGCTTAAAATCTTTACCCAGGCTTATCGTGACCTCGTTAACGCCATGGATTGGAAAGAGTATGTTGTGATTTATGATAATGAGGATGGGTTATACCAATTAGAAGAAATGTTGAAGGCTGCTGGACCTCAGAAAAGAAAAGTCGTTATTCGAAAGCTCCCGGAAGGGGGTGACTACAGGTAATCGTCAAATTAATTAAACTTCTCTACAGCAATTTTCTACATAACAATAATTCTTTATTACATACCCATACCACTATCCGTCGCGCCCATTAAATTACATAAGAAATCGGATCCGAACTTTTAATGTTATTTCAATTTCATTGAGTAAGAGTTAAAATCAAACCAGCACTGCGATATACAAGAAGAGTATCTTTAGTCCCCGTGAATTACTACAGAATAGAAATCAAACCTTAATTTTTTTTTTGCTATTACATTGAGTAAAAGTTAAAATCAAACCTGCACTGGCGAAAAAAATCTTGAAAATGCTGTTTTATCTTTAAGTTCAATTTTTTTCAGTCTTGCTGATGACGAAAATTTTGTCCAAAATGTTTTTCTCACTTTATGACACCTACCCAAGGCCGGGCACAAATAATAATCCTAGTTGTTTTCAGAACGCTCTTGAAAGACATTTTACATGAGCCGAAACTGATGAACGTGATCGTGGCGTGTGACACTGAAAAAACTGCTGAAGTTTTACACCAGGCGCAGCAAGTCGGCATGATGAATTTCCAGTACAGCTATATCCTCACAACTTTGGTAATTTTAGAATAAACGTAATATATAGTAAACTAAAAAATGGTAATGAGTAAAGTAAGACAAATTCTATAATTATTATAGAATTTGACTAGTTAAACTGAAATTAATAAGTTCTCCATTTTTCGAAGTTCTCCGCCACATACAGGGCGGAAAGTAGCCTTTGCCCCATGTCGATTTTTCACTGGGAAGGCAGTTTTAAGGAAACAGATTTTTCTTTCCAAATGCCTGCCAGTGCGAAATCGGCTTCCTCCAAAATGATCAAATGAAATTTTGAACATCGCATAAAATTATTGCAAAATAGGACAGCGTTGGGAGATTTTTAGAAGAAAATTATTTTGGCCTCGTTTCTGTCGAAATGCCGTTGCAAATTCCGTTATCTCATGCCAATCTTTACGTAAGCACTCTACCGTTACGTGCATCGGAATTTCAAGCGAAATAGCTTTTTATGGCCTTCATAAGATTCTGCACAAAATGCATGTCTCACAGTCTGTCCGACTGTCCATAATTGGGTTGGCCAGAGGGGGCAAATGTTAAGTGCCACCCTGTACTGCAAAATTATATTCCGTGAATGATGAAGGTGGATATACCAAGATTTCATAAGGAATTTTCGTAGGACAGAAAAATGTCTACTGATTTGGGCATTTCTCTTACTCTATTGTCGCTATTTCGATTAAATTTGAAAATGAAATGTGGATTTATTATTAGATCTGCTTACGAACATAATATTAACAATTTGCAATCATAATACTTGCAAAATTATTTGACTTCAAGAATTTTCAAGACATTACGTCAAATCATGCGTACCAAAACGTCACGAACGTGCGACTTTATTAAAAATAAATTAATTAAGCTACCTATTATAGAATATTTGAATCGGTGCTTTCAATAAAAATTCTCGAGGTAAATTCCGCATGGTATAAAATTTATCAGGTACGTAATGTTGGATTTTGTGTGACGACTGTACAGTCATACATTTTTCGAAGAATTGATTTTACAAAGAATGTGCAATATCTGAATTCTGTCATCACACAACTCAGGATAGGCAGTCCAGATTATCCAAGTTAGACCTCTATATTACCTAACAAATTCCTTTGGAAAAAAAAGTTATGAGAACGCGAGATAAAGTTGAACTTCAAAGTTCAATTCTCCATCCGTCTTGAAATTGTTGGGAACATTTTCTTGAGATTTTCTTACACGTTTGTAATATTTGTACTATTTTCAGGATATGCAAACAATGAATTTGGACGATTTTAAATATGCGGACACTAATATTACGGCCTTCCGGCTTGTTGACCCGGAGCGACCTGAAGTACAAAAAGTCTTGAAGGAATGGATTGAACGGCTCGGGCGAAGACCCGAAGCGCCAGTTCTATTCAGAGATGAAACCGGGTACCCAATCAGAAAACCTATCGATTTGGGGAATGATGTAGTTCTCGCCACGATACCAGTAACTTTTCTCAAAACTATTTTAAGAATTTTGCAGATTTTGATTTTTAACATACTTTAGACCAAAACTGCTCTGATATATGACGCGATGCAACTATTGGGCAAAGCACTTCATGCACTTGACAACACCAAGAAAATTGACATTCGACCTCTTGACTGCGACGCTAACGAAATGGGGCAGGAAGGCTACAGTATTATATCTTACATGAAAATGGTTTGACATAATTTCGGAAAAAAAGATCCTTTCAAATTATTCTTCAAATTTTGAAATATATTATCTAGAACCAATTCTTGGGATTGACAGGCCTGATTCAATTCAATAACACAGGGTACAGGACTGACGTGAGCTTAGATGTTGTGAAACTAAACGAGGATGTGCGTAAATCATTAAATTAAAATTTTAATAAGTAAAAACAATGAAATTAATCGAATTTTAAATATTAAGGGAATTCATAAACTGGGAGTTTGGGATGAGACAAGATACTCCTCTTTGTATTGGACAACCGTTGAGGAAACAACAAAAATTATTGAGACAGGCGAAACGGATTTGGCAAACCGGACAATGAAAGTTACGATGATTTTGGTAACAAATTATTTTCTCCAATTTAATAATTCTAAAAGAATTTTGACAAATTTGAGGCCCACCGAAAGTGGTACGATTCCTTTAGCAAAATGAAAGATTTACCCGTACCAGTAGCGCTAACCCGCTGACGCCACAACTGGTGACAATGTAACCAGTTCTGAAAGCAAATTTTACTTGTTCACACCATATTTGCTATTTTCTATTATTCTTGCAATTATTTTCAGAACGCTCCATTCTGTATGCTGAAACGTTCACCATATGCATTGACGGGAAATGATCGTTATGAAGGTTTCAGCATTTCTCTCGTCGAAGAATTATCCAAAATTCTAGGCTTCAAATTTGAGTTTCAAGAGGTCAAAGATGGTAAGTACGGGGACAACAAAACGAAAACGTGGAATGGGATGATTCGAGAAATTATAGACGGGGTAATTAATTCACTTTACGATATAATTTTGTATTTTAAAAATAAAAGGTCACTGCACACTGACACTGCAGTCCTTGCGCGTAATGCAAAGTGTCGGATTTTGCCGTGAATTCTACATGGATTTGTTATAGCGATTGACATCCTGAACAACTTTTGTGAAGATCATACCCTCAAAGGCTCGAACGTTTTGCCGGTGAAAATACATGGCCCAAATGCAAATGACTATGACATTCCAAAGTGGATTTCGCTAATAGTGGCCAAACAGCTAGACATTTCGAGCCAGAACCTTCAGAAAAGTTGTTCTTGAGGTTCAGAGCTAAAATGCATCAAAAATTGATCTAAATCCAGTAGCCTACTTTTTACCGCATTCTTGATCTTCTCTTGTACAGGAAGCTGATATGGCAGTCGCTGATTTGGCGATTAGTATGGAGCGTCAAGAGGTCGTGGATTTCTCAATGCCGTACATGAATTTGGGAATCGGAATTTTACATACAACACCGAAGGCTAAACCTCCGAGTTTATTCTCTTTCATGTCACCGTTTTCATTTGAAGTCTGGATGTGTGTCGGTCTCTCTTTCTTCGGCGTCTCAATCATTCTTTTTATCGTTGGAAGGTCAGAAATGAAATGCTACAAATTGACACAATTTTACGTCTTTGTAGAACTGCCGATAAAAACACGTATTCTTTTTATGTAGTCATAAATTTAACATTCTGTGACAAATATTAGAATATCACCCTACGAATGGGACAACCCACTTCCATGCATCCAAGACCCCGATGAACTCCACAATCAGTTCAATCTTCTGAACAGCTTTTGGTTCACGATAGGATCAATTATGCAACAAGGGTCCGATATAGCTCCAAAGTGATTTTATTTCTTTCATTCAAGTGTGGCCATTTTGGCATTCATGTGTGCAGTTGATTTTCACACTAACAAGCAATCTTTTTTTTAATCTTTGGAAATCGATTGTTAATTTTGCCAAACTTCAAATTTCAAAGGAATAAGAAATTTTGAATGCTTTGTTGTTTTTTTTATTAGAGTGCGTTAGACCTGCGTTCGCACATACCGAGGTATGCAATTCGATCGTCTTACTAATTCTGCACGGTGGGAAGAGAGGAAAGATATTTACAAAAACTTCAAACAAACCCAGAGCTTATAAGGAAATATGACGCATATTCAAGCTGTATAAGCTGTAACTACTTAATGCAATCTGGGATTTTTCTGTCATTACGTTAGTAGGAAAAAAAAAGGTCTGAGTGCCACTGACTGGTAAATGATTCAATGAATAGTTTGGGACATCCGTTACAACAATGGCCTTATCCAATTTAATGGACCCATGCCATACCAAATTCTGTCTCCAGTTTTTAGCGCTATAGGAGCTCGCACTCATTGAACCAAATTTCTTTACCAGTCCTCGGTTATCTTGGAAATATAAAGCACATTCAAGCCAAAATAACAAGACCTATTTCCTAGCCGAGATTATTCCATTAAAACTCCAATAAAGGAATTGGAATATCCATGCCAATTTAACAAACATGTGTTGGAGACACATTTTACTTTACGAATTGTCTCAAGTCTAACCAAAGGAATTTCTTCCAAAGGAAGTTGAGGAGACAGAAGTCTTATCAGGAAATTAATATTGCCTTGAGCTAATGCCCTCAGCTAATCCCTGACAAAACAAAATTCGTGTTGAGTTCGTTGCTTGTGCTATGCCAAGCCGTAAAAAGACCCCAGTCCAGACGAATCCAGGTGTACGTCTTCGTTCAGCGGAGGCTAGCAACGAACTTTTGTAGAATGAAATTTTCCTTCAAATATGTTTGTACATATCCAATCCAAACACTCATTCCTTTCACCAATAAATACATTCGCTAAGCTGCACATTTTACTTTCGTCTTAGAGAGTTCAATTTTCTCAAAGTTTTTAAGTAAAATACTTTCGCGCCTATTCATCTGTCGTCCAGATAGCAATGGTAAAAACAAACTAGGGAAGGCGGTAAGTCTATAGTGAGTTCCGGGTTTAATCCATTAAGTCCCGTGTTCGATTCTGGGTCCGTCTACTTTACAATTCCTTTTACGGGTAGAAGTTTGGAAGATAATTGGTCCTCGGAGATGTCGGTTTAATTATTTGGGTACTGGCGCCTTCTAGAGTATCTTCTTTAGAGAATAGTCACCTCGTTAATGTCAATTCAGACATGCGGACCAAGAATACATTAGCTTATAAAACGTGAATTTGAACTGAAGAGGTTGAAATGACTATAATTGTAACATTAATCTTACCTTAAAAAAAATGTTCTGTGTATGCTTGAAGTGTAGACTTTCTCCATATGAGTGGACGAGGCGGAACTCCGTAATGGATAAACATGCTCAAACTAACCCAGCCCCTCTGACTAATCAACTAACACTTGTGAATGTAATGACTTTTATTGGAGCTTCACTACTACGGCAAAAATACCATCAACCATGTCCAAAGTAACTAATATAAAATATTAGTTGAGATTATAGTGCGAGAAAAATCTCATTAGAACGTACTGTTTTTCGTCTCGTGTTTAATGGTTCGTTGTAATGAGGTTTTAGTATATTTTCATTGTGAATGCATTAAATTCGGCGTGATGTGCATGTGTTGTATTAAAATTCTCCTTTTGTCTAGAGCTGTTTCAACACGAATTATTGCTGGGATATGGTGGTTTTTTACACTCATTATGGTTTCTTCCTACACCGCCAGTTTGGCAACATTTCTGATTGTCCAAGATTTGGATTTGAGCATCAACAGTTTAGAGGATCTGGCAAAACAGACAAGAGTTAAGTATGGATGTGTCAAGGGAGGAGCTACTGGGACATTTTTCGAGGTGACATTTATTACCACGTCCTATGGTGTAATAGAATTTTTTCGGGAACCTACAATTATTGGAGATTATTATGAGTTAAAGTTGATTTATACCTCCAGCTATTTGTTACGTTAACCTTTGCTATGTTCTGTTAAGAAATCTGATTACCCGGAAAAGAGACAAATTTGGAAAAACATGGAGGCGATGAGTCCATCGCCATTCAAACAAAGCAACAAAGAGGGTGTTGAAGCTGTGATCAAGGAAGCAGGGAAATATGCGTTCTTCATGGAATCCACACTAATTGAGTACAATATCGAGAAAAAGTGTGGACTGGCTCAAATCGGAGGCCGATTGGACAACAAAGGCTACGGAGTTGTTCTCCCAAAAAGTAAATATATTTGAAAAATAAAATCTGTCTCAAAAATAAATTGTAGAGAAGACGAAAACCTCAGTCTAGTGGGTGCTGGGCCTTAATCCGTCGACTCCCGGGTTCAATTCCTGTTTGGCCCATTTCTCAATTCTTTGTACGGCTGGTTAGTTGGTCCTCACTTGGTTTATTTGTTAATTTCAATTTTCTTTGTGGAATCTAGATTCAACTTATGTTGGGAAATTTAGTAGTGCCATATTGAAACTTCAAGAAACTGGGGTTTTGGATGCACTTAAACGAAGGTGGTGGAAAGAAGAGAGAAAGGAAGGAACATGTCCGGTATGAAAAAACATTTTTAAATATTTATGCTCTTAAATTTTAATCTGTGATTTGATTATTGAAATTTCAGGGTGCTAGTGTGAGTGACACTGTGAGCGCTTTAAAATTGGCCAACGTCGGCGGCGTGTTTGTTGTCCTCGTGGGTGGGTGTGTAGTGGCTATTGTTTTAACATTTGTTGAGGTATTGTGGAAGTCCCGAGAAATTCAAGTTAATCCAGGGGTGAGAATTAATTAAGTAGAGTCAATTTTTGCTGATTACCGAAAGTATTTTAAAATTGACGATTTTCCTTAATTATCAGGAGACAAGAGCAAGAGAGGTCTTGAAGGATATTCAATTCGCACTACAATGTCGTGGAAACACAAAACCAGTCAAAAAGAAGACTTCCATCAGTAATGGAGGTGGGGAAGAAATGGGGAGCACACCTTATTTGGATCTGGGGATCAATTCCTATGGATTCCCAAAATTACCAAGCAATCCAAATATAGCAACATCTGCAAATTGGAGTAATAGGGGTTCAACATAATGATTATAGACAGAAAGATTTCCGTCAATTTTTCTAGTACTTTCGAGTTTCTTGTTAGACATCGAACTACAGTTGTGTGATGTGACGAGCGATTATTACATAATTATACGATTATTCGATTATGGCTTTCTTTCTTTGTTTTTCGTTATATTCCATTAAAGTCGTTACAAGCTTTACCCGCAAAATATAACTGGAGTCACATTGATTTATCAGCCACGGGCATTTGGTCTTGGGGAACTTACAATTAGCTCAAGCGTTCAGCAAGCGCAACAGTTTACCCACTCCTGCAAGAAGCGGAGCAGAGATTACTAGGAAATATGTAATTTATAGAGAGAATATAGAATTTAACGAGCTATCGATCACGATGACCGGCGCAGCGCCGCCTGACGAGCGCCTTGAATGAAACCGACGGCAGAAGATTCAGGAACTGCATACATCCTGTCGTTCAGAAACATTTCAGAATATTTATAGGAATAAGCCGCTCATTTCAGTATTATTTTCCTTCCTTGGTTATGAACGGAGTGAAGATTAGTATAGGGCTAAGAAATCGAAAAATTATAACATGCACAAAATCAAAATTTAATATTTGTGGAATACATCCATAAAATTTACACATCATATCGTTTAGCGCATTGTCGTTTCTAAGCAGGTTGTCCATATTTCAAAGAAATTTTACCGTTTACCCAACCGCCGTGTTATTACAGCGGTACGAAAGCTCTCCTGAAAGTAATTTGTGCAAAAAGTGTTCATAGTTTCCCAATGTAGCTTCCCTCGAACCGAAAAAGAATTTACGGCGAGACTCTTCCCAGGCGAAGTCGATGAATGCCCATAATTTTTAATGTACTGTCATGCCGATGTCACAAAACATTTTGTTTCACCTGAGTGTGATAGTCAGGGTGTGTTTCTGACTTTTACGTTAACTTTCCTTCATACTTTGATTGCTCAGATTAAAACCTAAATTAACTAGTTAGATCTATCAACCAATTATCAGAAAATACATTTTCCGTGATTTACGCGCCACATTTCATTAAAATAATTGCATATTATTAAAGTTAAAATTTCACTCTCGACGGAAGTGGATTTAGGCTGCGAATGCATTTATACTTCCACATCGATTTAATTCGTATGATAAGTTCAGGTTTTATTTTGTTCCAATCCTTAATTAAAATTAGAAATAGCATTCTAGCAGATCAACCGTCAACACCAAAAAAGCTTTGTTCGTAGGTACAAATGACTATGGAATAATTGAAAATCAATTACACAATTTTGTATGAAATTAATTACTCCCGAAGCAGTGAAATTCAGAGTAGTGAGTGAAAATGGGGTGAAAGCACAAATGCCGTCTCCATTGGAGTCGAATCCCACACAGACAATAGTGACGACATTGAAGGCACATTAAATCCTCGAGCAGTTGTAAATCGTCAAAATAGTGAGAGAGATTATTGATACGCTATGTATGGAATGACTGCTACACCTTCTCTGCTGCTCATCCCGATACTGCGTGATCCAAGTTGAAGGATCAACCGAATATAATGTGTGGCAACAGTTTGTTCCAAGTTTGTTCCAAATGTTCGTTTTCATCAATTGAGGTCTCGAAATTTGTTCATACGAGAACCCTTAGATCATCTCTAGAACAAACTTTGCGGGCATGTCTTCAATCTCTGCATTTCTGGCAAATTGTCTATACCTTACATGTAAACTCTCACCCCGAATCTCGACAATGCAATATTCCTCACCCTCCGTCCTATACAATATTAAACAATGAAAAATGAATTCTGGCTAATTTAGAATGTATGGAAATCATTCCGGGGTCAGATTCACTATTAATCTTGTCTATTCTTTGTTACAATTCATTATTTTACAATTACAGCTTGACCAGAGGGGCCGAAAAACTATAGAGTACTTTCCATAAGTTTGTTTTGGAATTAACTTTCAAGCGAATTTTCGATACACAAAGTAAAACTAGCTATCCGTTATTCTTTGGGAGTTGTATCTGGACAATTGGCCATTTTTTTCATGAATACGAGTATATTCAGCAATTTACACATAACAACAAATCAATCTAAATTACGGACAAAATATATACACATTTGTCTAAGACAAGGTAGTGTAGTGATGAGAGTTCTGAATTCTCATCCTACAAAACTACTGTACGGGGTTCGTTTCCTCGGTCTGGGCATACTATATAGTGAGTTTTTCCTCTGGGTTTTCTTTGCTATACCGGGCACTCCATCCGCCTGGTCCAAATGGGTAGTACATTTGAGGTTAAGACCTAATATAACATCATTGTCAAAAATGTGAAATTGAATAAATTTACAATACCCAGGCTGAAAAAATCATTAAGTTGATATGCCTTGGAGGGAAATAATATACATCAGAGTTTGAGATTTAGGTGTAAGTAAGACTGAATTTGAATAATCAGTAGTTAGTGAATAAATAGATCTTTGACCATGTATGAGTGGTATTTAGGTTGCACACCAAGTCGATTTGTAATTGACTGATTCCGTAAAGCTCAAGTTAACTGAGTCTGATCTATATATTTGTCTGAGAAGGTAAATCGCTGAATTTGTGTGTAAATATAAGTTCGGTAACGTAACAACTAGTGACCTTCAGTCAGATCTTCTGTTTTTGCAATTTACAAATTGACTATTTACAGGAGCTTACTTGAACTCCGAATTAGTGAGTCACCCTATCTAATGGAACCACTGAGGTCACGAATATTGAGTGACCAACTACTTCAGACTCCAGGTAACAGTAAATTTTTATTTCATTTTCATGATTTTTAAAACTAAATCACCGCAAAGCAATCGTCGTAAGTCGGCGAATTGACCAAGTCTGAATTGTCGGAGCCAAGTAAATGTATAAGTCAGCCAATTTGTAAATTGACTGGAATGGCTATATGACTGATTTAGATCGGGATTTGAATCTCGGGATCTCTATGATCTAACTGGATTCTTCCTAGGTCAACAGGTATCGTCTCTCCAACCAGATTATTTATTACTGGCATGGGCTAAGCGGTATTTCATTGATCTCTTTTGAAACGACTGCCGCAAAGAAATATCCGACACTAATTTACGGATTCTAAAGCCAACTTACTTTCCAATCCATAATTTCGATTAAGAATTTGGTACGTACACAGACAATTATAGTTTAGTTTTGTTGGTGCAATTGACAGCTATGGTTATTCAATTATTTTTTTAAGAAATTAATTACCGCTGAAGCAGCGGCATCCAGTGCAGTGAGTGAAACTGGGACAATACATACATAAATTCCACAAGCGATTCTAATTATTGCCAAGATCATGTTAGATCATTGGCACACAAGGTAAGGAATGCGCTGGCCATTTATTCTCCGGGTTGCAGACAATCCAAACTGAAAGAATAACCGAATGTACACAGAAACATTTCCCAGGTACATGTGTGTAGCATGAGTGTGTACATTTCAGTCGCAAGCCAAATAGCCAAATCCACTACAATGCAATGATCTTGGAAAAACAATACATAGGGTGTCCCTAAATGATGTCTCCAACTTCATTTTGCTGTAACTTCGGACCAAATGTTTCGAATTAAATGAGGCTAGGCGCAAATTGAAGCTGACGAATGATATTTTATTAATAAAATTTACTGCTAATGCTATCATGGCTAAGGGTGTCCACCGGATACACGGAAGCACTTTGGTGAATTTTTTAACATTGACGGATGCAGAAAGGGGTAATTTCATGTTCGGCATGACAACCTTTGTTGAATTCAACAAATTATGACGTCATTCTGGTAAAAATTAGAAAATTCTTGACTGAAATTTGTCTTGGTCAGCCAATTTTAACAATAAATTATTGTTTGAACTGTGCATTAGTTAACTTAAAAAACGAACAAAAATAGCGCAATCAAAAATAAGAGAATTTCAAGTCATTATGAGTTCTAACGAAGGCCCGGAACCAATTGACCAATGTAACAGTGCTGCTAAACCTCAAAATAATAACTCGAGACCATCATATGACTCAGGAATCAGCAGCGATAACGGTAATCATGGTTTCTGCTCTGACGGAACATTAATTTCTCTCAACGATCCTGAAACCGAAATCCTCTGCACGGGACGATTTTTCACCACAGAGACGGACTCTGTAAATCCATTTACGGAGAGTGAATGTGAAAATTTTAATGTGGCTTCTTATTCATCATTGACCAACCAGGTCGAAGTTCCGGAAACTACGAAGCAAGCGTCGAGGATCCGATTGAAATCAGTCAAATCATGCAAAACTCAGTTTTAGGTGTCATTCAGATTCAGTCACAACTTCAACAAAATCAGGTTAATCAAAATTAAGAAAAAGGTCACAAATAATTCAGAATGAACTGCTCTCCAAGATTGAGGACTCCTTACTCGATTCTGACTTGAAATATACATTTCAATATTTTTGGACTCCAATTCAGAATTTTGTAATGAACGTCTTGGTTATTTAAACGATTGCTAAATTTGGGATGCGCTCTAGAAGAAAATTGTTCATGACGAATGGTTTGTTGCCAAGAGCACTCCTATAATACTCCGTGATAATATTATTGTAAAACAATTGGGATTTGTGCAGATAAAAATGCAAAGCTCTCGTGACTGTGACTCAGTGTCAACGCACATGAACGAAGAAAATTTATCAGAGGATGATAGTGCAGTTAGAGCACTGATTTTACCTCGAGATTCCGCTATGAAGAAATCCAATGTTGACCTGAAACACGTCATTGAGAAATATTTTGGTTCAATACTTGGATCTGACGAAGAATACTCATCCGCTCGGGAAGAACTTGAAAAGGCATTCCCCGATTGTACTTTAGAAAATCGTCATGTGAAGAAATCTTCTACTTCTGCTCACATGTACTTCGAGTTTGTGAGTGACTCATCGGTGGTACCTGCAAACAATCAAACGACATCCGAGTCCAAGTCTGATGTCCCCGAATTTATGAAAGTTGACCTGACTGATTTACCAACAGACGAATCAGAGTCTGAGTGGATTCACCCTGAAGCGTACAGAATGGACTACTACCCATTCCGCATAAGAAGTGATGGACAGAATACTCTCCTTGCAACAGCGGAAAATTTGGTAGCACGGAAATTCGTGTATCAAAAGGACAAACCATTTTATAGCATTGACTTTCCCATTCGGAATATTTCGCCACACACTGAGACGTTTCTGGTAAGGGAAATGAAAGGGTCAGGGTGGTTCATAACACGGACCATATTTCCAATTCCTCTGCAGCTGCGTTTGCACTATTGAATATCGCTAACTGTGTTTTTTTAATTTAATCAATGAGATCACCAAACTATGTGCTATTTCTAGATTCGAACCTGTGACGACACGCGATACGATGTCGAACCTATGATCGGAATTCTAGAAAGTGAACAGAAAGCCAACATTGAAATTTCGACGCCATCGCCGGGTGAACGGGCTTACGTTGACATCCAACACGACTCGATTCAAGTATTGGTATCAACATTCAGCACCACCGGAGATTTAGGTTTCTGCAACGAAAAGACAAAATGTAAGCGAAGACTGATTGCTGCTGCCAAGTTTTGGAAATCTCATGGCGCACCAAATTTTCCCTACGCTGAACAACACGTGATTCGTGACATGATTCCATACGACCCGGCTTATTTGGATGAGCCGAGTTTAAACAGAACTGCTTGTGATCGATTTCGACAGCGATACTGGGTCAACTTCTGATTCCTCGGTGGAAGGGGTGGTGGTCAGTCCGCGTGGTCGTCAAATTTGACGGTACTTAAGGTAATTTTTCATGCATTCCTGAGTAAAGATATTCTGTAGTAGTGTTGTTTCAGTTCCACATGGAACTGAGTTCCTTAATTCAGTTCCAGTTCCAGTTCCTGGAACTATACTAGAAC
>JAQFYE010003401.1:0-15406 GCA_034694305.1 Protaphorura glebata
TCGAAAAAATAATTTCTCAAATTTTAAAACGAAATATTCGTTTGTACGGTCGGTGTGAACTTAAGGTCCAGAGCGTGCACCCTTAAGTAATAGTCCAAACCCTTTAACACGTAGAAATCATCTCTTACCCAAATCGTCTCTAGTTGATGAAATTAGAGGATAATCTTCGCTGCTTGGAGTTTTTCTTTTATGATTGCAACAAAATCGTGTCTCCATCTTTACATCCTTCCCATTGAGATTCAGTAAACTCTCCTCCTCTTCCAGACACGTATTTCTTACCTACATTACACAATAAAAAAATCACTTTGTTGTTAAGTAGTAATAGTTCGAAAAACGGTATTTGAGACGCAACTCAGGGGATTATATATCCTTATCATATTGAATTGACTTAAAGTATGTTTAAAAACGGAATCATCTTCTATTCAGCAAGAGGATAAAAATCCACTTTTTTGTGGTCGACAACTGGAGAAATGACCATGACAGATTCAAGAAAATCGGGTTAGGAATGCTCACACATTACCTACAAGCCTCGTAACAATCTAACATCTTTGCGTCTCCGGCGTTGTAGACTAAAACTCATCACATACCTATCTCCTTTCTCGGAAAAACGAAGGAGGTGAATGGGTTAAGTATCATTTAGTAGATATAATTCTTACCAGGACCAGAACCACTAACACGTTACTTTTTTTTTACTACGTAGTTGTTCAGTAAAAACTTGAAAACTTTACGAACAAGAAGATTCCTAGAAAGATTGCATGAAGTCCATTTGTGAATTTCGACAGAATTAGAAATATTTCAATTTAAAGTTTGTCTACACTTCAACTTGCCAAAATTCATAACCCAAGTCCTAAAAACAGAAATTCCGAACATCAGGCGTCATTATTACCTCCAAAAATAAGACAAGAGACAGAACGAAAGAAAACCTAATATGTGAACAGGTACACCACTGTTCAAACATTGGGTCCCAGTCCAAGTCGATATTTCGTTTTATGGGTCAATAAAAATGAAATTACAGAAAAAAAGAGTAAACTCTTTGGACGCAGAACTGAACGAAAATTTCCAATGACCTTCTCTGGTCGTCTGTCTCAAACAAATCTCACACCTGTCACCCACGTACGTACGTAAGAAAAGGCAAAACAAGTGAGCCAGTGAGCCTGTTTAGTTTGATAAGATTTTATAAGCCCGTCTGTCAACACAAAATTTTCAAGGCAAAACATATGGCGCCAATGAACATACTTTGAACACTTTAATATTCTTGCATTAGGGTTAGTTAAAGTAATTACCTTTGGATCAAAACTGAAAGTATGTTCCAACCAAAGTGGGCAGTTGAGACCACATTTACACGTTCCATCAGATGACACATAATTCTTCAGTTCTTCCCAAGTACGAAGTTTTGTGCTACTAGGACTGTAAAGAAAAGAAAGAATAACCAAGCTAATTTAAGTACATTATTCAAAAATTACACTAATAGTCAGTCATAATACTACATTTACATAATACTACATGCTTTAGGGAAATACATGAGCTTCTGTATTATATTCTGACATGACAAAAGAAACCCGGTAAAAAACCTCGACATCATCATTAGGAATGTCGAAATTGCTTCACCCCATTAGACAACAACCCTTCATTTTCCACACGCTTCATTATTACTACAAATACTACAATCCCCTTTTCTTCATTTTATTTCATGTCATAAAATAAATGGCTTGTTTCGAAACAAAATAACCCTCACTTCACGCCACCCCCATTCGCCATCCGACCTTGCTCTAACCATCCGTGTATTATCTATTAGTAAACGCAGAATAATGGCAAACAGTCGATTTGTCACGGGTCATCATCAGTAGAATTTTTGCATGAACATTCTTTGGCACCAAGATTACAGATGACATCTTTTTTCGTTAACTTCGATATGAAATCTCCCAGAAAAATTACTTCCAGATTATTGAGATCCCAGACGTTTTGGCGGTTTTGGCCTAGGAATGGGATAATTTTGCTGCGTTTAGTTAAGGTGGACAGTTCTAAAAAAAAGTCTAAAAAGTCTAAGTATGAATTGCAAAATATAGGTATGTATAAATAAAACGACTTAATGTGTAATTCCTGTAACGAAAATCCTTCGAGGATATTTCTTTAAAAAAAACATACTTTGCATAAAAGGTGGCTTCCAATTGAATTATCAATATATTTTAAATTAACTACGACAATTTATCTAGATTTACGAATCGACGCAACTTAGCATTTCACGTATACATCATATAGTAACGAATCACCACGAAGCGATGCATATTGAAAAGTACCATAATCCTATCCAATCTAAAATGTAAGCGCCGAATCAAAGGCCGTAAAAGAACAACTCATCTAATCCAATTAGCTTGTTGCCCATATAAAGTTTATATTATCAAACATATCGTTGATCTTGTGTACTTGAACCTGTACTGGTTAGACCAGACATATCCTAATTAGCCATAATTTGCAAGTTTATATACTGGAAGAGTTATAAACTCGTCTTCACCTTATCTTCACGTTCGTATATTGTTTTGATGTTTTCATTTCTAGGGGACCTTCCTGCAAGCCTATACACATGAACATATCATCGTGCCACGATTTTTCCCTTGACTTGAAATGACCACCCACCTTTATTGAATTTTTTTTGTTGGCCCAAGATTTTTGTTAAGCTCTAAACCTCTTCAGTTACAGATGCTCTCTACGTCCATCTAAATATTACACTACTTACGCAAAAACACAATGGGCTGTGACTACATAAGATCCCCACTTATTCTACACCTCTATTTGAAGTGAAGCTCCCGCATTGCTTATTTTATGTACGAATGAACACCACCATCACAACAGCAACAACGGCTATAGAAAAAACTTTCTTACTTACTACGGCCATTAACTCTTTGGTTACATTATGCAGGTATTACCTATCGCTCACCTAACTCGGAAACATAGGTTACGGGCATATCGTGGAAAGATAAATACTACGACCACAAATACTATCTATAAAATATTACAAGGTTATCAAAAACATTAACTGCCAAGGGTAGTTAATATCGATTCCTTCCAAAATATTCCCCAGAAATTGGTCGATACCAAAACGATGTCCATTATTTCCAAACATGCAATAATTGTAATTAGTCATTTCGGTGGAATATTGTTTTTGTTCCAGGACACCGCTAAAATTGCCGAAATTCTAAACCACTTTACATCCTTAAGAATAATTACATAATACGAAATCGTTTTCTCAGTTCTGTACTTTCACTATCGCTTTCACTATCGCAGTAAAAAGCATTTACAATATTTTACAATAATATTCATAATTTTGACCTTGTAAAATAGCAGATCGACATTGAATTTATTGAAACTCATGTAAAACAGAAAAAGAAGTAAGAACAAAACTGAAGAAAATGTCGAACCACTAATAAAAAGATAGCTAAAATGATTCTCATGAATTGTTAATTGCTTGCCCTTTCCTGCAGTGAAGTTTGTGTAATTAGAATGTTCTCAAAATACAGCTTATCCGGAGGAATGAGTTGACGATACTATCAACTCTTGAGAATTGTGGGACATCTATTTAATGAATCTCACCATTATACGGTCCGCCCTTAACACAATAACACGGGCTGAAACGCCGCTATATCGCCCATTAAATGACTTCAAGATAACCTTCGTTTTCATATCTCAAGATGAACGAACACTTATTTTTTATTTTTTATTCAGAATTCACATTCACAATGCAATGCTTCAAGCAGAGCACGGAACATTTTTGAATGTCTGTCCCAGCATTCAAGCACTTCCATATAGACACCGTGATACAACAAGCTGACTTTTTTTTGTTCCTACCCATGAATTATGCTCCTGGGGATAGGTTGGTATGCAGCAATCTTTTCTTATCACTCTCTTTTTAATAAGATTGTCACACAACAACATGAGGAGCGAAAGTAATGGCTTTGTCCGGAGAGCGCAAACATTTCTTTATTAATCTTTAATTGTGAATTGATAAAAGAGTTCATGTTGGAATTTGGTGACATTCAGATAAGACTTGAACAGAATAAATTGTGAATCTAAAACTAGGCTTATTTGGTTAATGTAAGCTAGCAATAATAATGGTGCTAAGAAAAGTAACTGCCACTTTACTATTATCGTTTAACAGGAAACCCAAATGAAATGATTTAATATTTCAGATGTTTGCACTCATTATAAAAATTATCAACTCAACTCAAATGGAATAGTTCAAAATAAAGCGTCGTCACCAATTTTCTCTGAACACTTTTGAAAAAAAATATCTATACCTACATAATATCTCTGCCTTCCCTGCAGAAGTTTTTTATTTCAGGACGTTTTTCTCAAAAATCCCTACCTCAAATGATCATCTTCATCTTTCGACTGTACTTGATAATTTAATTTCAAATCGAAATATCGTTCAATTTCACTTTTAGGTTAGCAGAGTAAATTACGAATACGACAGTGTAAACTTTCACTCACGGAGAAAGTTGAACACATTACTTTAGAAAAGTGAAAGTTAGACGAAAAATGCGAGAAAGTTAGCTTCAACTTTCAACTTTTACCTGACTTTTCTGCTTTAAACTTTCGTCAATTCTATGTTATTAATGTTACATTTTCTTGTTAACCAGTTAATTCCTTAAAAAATTATAATTTCCATTAAAGACTGAATCGAACTACTTTAATAAATATTTTAGCTCAATATACTTAGTGCACCTGTAAGAAAAGTTTTCAATCCAACTAAAATCGCAAACTCATCAAATACCACTAATACCACCCTCTTTCCCGCAATTAATATAATACCTATTAAAATATGCATTAATGCAACTAGAGCTGTCATAAGTATACCCCTGTTCTGTCAGCGAGTTTACGAACCATGAGCACATGACAGCTGAACAGAACAAAAATGTTGTCAAACAGCAGACGAACAACTTAACACCGGTTCATTCCCATCCGTCCCGAACAAGACAGGATGGTTCTCTAATTTTTTCAACTCATTTCATTATGGTGGCAGTTTCCTTTTTGTAAAAACATACAAAAAAGAAACTTAGCACGTAGTTCTAGTTTCAACTCTCACAATAAAGTACAAAATAAGTACGACTACGACATATTCATGTTATCGTGTCGTGTGCATTTATTAGTCAAGGGGGATTAGTCACGTTTGCATTTGCTTACACTTACTTTACTACTATGACTGGTCATGTCCTTTGTTGAACAAAACAAAATTATTGGGTGAAGTGCCTGGAAAGACCATGCACACAAAAAACTTACAAGGTAAGAAAAAAATCACCGGTCATTTTACCTCCTTCAAACCCTGCATTTATATTATAATAATAACAATACCCGTATATCTAACTTAGAATTATTTCAGGCATACTTCGCACATGCACGCCGGAATTGTCCAGGCCAAACACTCACCAAAACTAGAACCATATTTAAAAGGTCCCTTATCAGCACCACCAACCGAAACCCTTCGGCCAGGTCTAGATCATATGAATTTTACACGATAGCGAAAGCCAAGCGATACGAAGTGGCACGTGGCACACGCCAAAACTGATGTTAGATTAGGTGCTGAATCATATTAGACGGACTATTGATGACGATTACACAAATAAAACCTTTCCCTCCAGTTGTTTATTCCCTAACACAAGTTTAAACGTCGTATTAACATGCATACAACTTTGTCTTCTGTCATAAATATAAATCCAATTCGGTACCGGAACAGATCTACCGCTATCGCGGCCTGCCTTTTATGTGTCATGTTGCCGTCACCCAGCCACCTCAAGCCATACATTAAAAATACGTGATGTAGTTTCTCATGCATGAGACTTCTTTCACCTACCTTGTATGAACGTCATTAAAAAACCGAAACAAATGGCAGAACATCAGACAAACTGCAATGAAGATATCCCGAACAGTGATTTCAATTTATGTAAAAATCATAAGCATTTTCTAACCTCTCACATTTCCAGATTTTTCTTTTGAAATGCTCCCTTGTCTGGATCACTGACTAAGTCGGAAGAATAAAATGATCATTACTATCATCGACTGAAAGGGTTTCCAGTTACAATTAAAATTGCATAACGCATTCAGCGTATCCGACAATTAGAAAATTGTCAGCAGCATACACTGCTGGCACTTCAGTCGAAGTTTTACTAGAATTAGAGTAGGCTTGAAATAAAACGGCTGAAATGTCTTTTAACTTCTACCAAATTATATATACCGACAAATCACGTCTCCTACTAAATAAACTAGAGCTGAATATTTCAAAATAGTTTCAAAGCGAAGTTTTGGTAGGAGTATTTTGCAGGGTCAGGTGAGCGGATCTGATCCCCTGACACTGATTACAATAACATGATAAAAAAATCAATGACGGCTGCTAGAATATAAAATCAAGTAATACAGAACTTAATCATCACCGTAGGAAGCTGATGAAATGAAAACGAAACACGCACTCAAACCCACATGTGGGCATACATTATGTACATTCGACTGCAGTGCGAATGCAACCTGCCGTGCTCACCGAAACTCCCTGCTACGTTACGACCAGCCGGGTGTTAATTGAATTTCGACTAGGGAGGGAAAACCCGGCTTCTCGACTTTACTATTCTAATTTCAAATGTAAGCAAAAGGTGACTAGTACCGAATGTTAGTGAAATGAACTGAACCAAATGACTGTAAATACATCACGAACTACCACAACTTGACACACCACATAGAAAAGCTCACGCGTGTAAGCAATCGTTAATTTTTTTTTCGTCTTAAAAAGACCACGAACGACTCTACTTGAAAGGGTAATGACAGTACCAGCATCCAAGGGTCGGACTAATGCATTTCCAGAAATAAAACTCGGATACAAATACAAACTGGAACTGGAAACCTTGGGACTTAGTTAGAACCTCAAAACATGCCCTATCTACCCGGTTCGAAAAGTTCAATTTTCTATCGTCGACACTTTTAAGACATTCAATCAAATCAACACAAAAGATAGGCAAAAATACAACGGGTGATTCACACATTTATTTGGATTCGGTGGTGACATCATAGTCATACTCCATGGTAAACTTTCGATTCGAAGAGAAAACGTCGTCTACTGTCCATGCAATTTCAACTAAGCCGGTTTGAAGTCTTTCTTCGGACATAATTTCGTATGTTAAGTTACGCCGCGAAATTCGTCAGTACAACTGTATGTGGACATTTGCCGCACTTTGGGAAACACTTGTCTGGCCACAACCGACCGTTCGGTTGGGTCCAGAGAAATGTTCCTCTTCGTCATATATTTTTGTGGCCAGACAAGTGTTTCCCAAAGTGCGGCAAATACAGTCCACATACAGTTGTACTGACGAATTTCGCGGCGTAACTTAACATACAAAATTATGTCCGAAGAAAGACTTCAAACCGGCTTAGTTGAAATTGCATGGACAGTATTGTCTGAAAGGTACCCCTGATAGTAGCATAACTTTCGAAGTTTCAGTTTCAATCTCAAGTAAACAAATCCTAGTCTACCTACTACCTAATACTGGCACTAATACTAAAATTTCAGCAGCAAAAAATATCTTTAAAGGAACCCACCCGCACCATGTCTGCCCAAGGGATCGAGCTTTTGTAATGCCTGACAGTGACAGTATGCTAATAAAATTAAAAACTCTCACCTGGTATAAATAATATGACTGTTGTTATTCAATTCTCTTTTCCAACCAACTGGAACGGAAATATTCCGTCTAATTCCAAAAGCCATTGCTGCAGTGATTGCACTCGTGTTGATAACCAAATCTTTGTCAGCCTCACTGAAAGATCTCTTGGAAATTTTTTGTGGGGATTTGTCAGAGTGATGACGACTGTGTCCACCACCAATCTCACCACTACCATCCCCACCAATACTTTCACCACTCATTCCACTCAAACCATCCCCATTGTCACTTAATGGAGAAGAGGTTAAAGTATTCATTAGTGTGATACTGTCAAATAGAGCCAAACTACTACTATTGCTCAAGTCATTGTCATTCTCAGCACTGATGTCACACTCTTCCAACTCAACTTGATGACACGTGCTCTCATCTCCTCCACCACTTGTCGTCGTGCTAATGATATTGTGAGCATCGTTCTTGTTGAGATCATCCTCCAGATTACTCCCATTCCCAATACTGCTGCTGCTGTTACTACTCCTTGAGGACAACTCCTCGGAATTACAATTATTATTATTATTATTCAATTCACTTTGATTGGATTGACTCGGACCACCACTCGATTCAAGATCAAGTGTTAGAGCATCTCCTGCTCCGCAATCATCATCATTGTCAATGGTATTTTCCTCAACGACACAACCACTGGCACTCACATTAGTCCGACCGGAGGAAACAGAGCATGGGTCATCAGGAACTGGTGACGTATTACTTGACTCTGAAGAAATTGACCCATTCTCTCCAACGTATTGACTCACTGGACTTGAGCCAGAGTCCGGGTCCGGACAAGTCTGAATCTCAGACACAACAGGTACATTTTTATTTGTATTTGTATTTGTGGAATAATTATTATGAGTTCGAATTTGAAACATTCGTTGCTGCTGCTGGTCTGGCCGACTTAGCTGCAACTGATCAGATCTAGGGTATTGGAGAGATAAACTACGATGTTTTAAAGGGGCAGCCCGGTACACGCCTACATCACCAACCTGAGATGGACAAACCACCTGTCCCGCATCTTCGAATGAACAACTTTTATTAAAATTGTGGACGAATTGTTGTTGCTGGTGCTGCTGGTGTTGGGGATAGTTACTCCCGCTGCCATTATTTCCCGTGAGCGATGGACTCCCACACTCTTGTCCAAAATTATTGTTGTTCGAGTTGGTATAATTACGATGACTTTGATTGTGACTGTGGCTGTTCGTAGGTTGATTAGCGAAGAAATAGCCTTGACAAGCACCGTGCCCATGTGTACTATTATCTGTATTAGACCATGACGTCGAAACAAAAGTGCCTCGTTTTGAATGCGATACAAATTGATTTGAATTGTTACTAAATGAACCGTATTTTGAATTGTAGGCTAATTCACCAGGTTCAGTACTGAATGACTCAATGGAATTCCGCCGGTAAGGTTGCTGTGACTGTGATGAATGGTCGTTCCGAAAGTCTTGCTGCCCATATCCGGGTACTCGAGACTGGGAACCACCGGCGAAATAATTACTAGAATCATCCACTTGGTTGTTATAATTATTTCGAAAATATTTCCCTCCTCCAGGTCCAGAATGGTTTTGAAATTCTTGAGTCTGATGATTATAATGATGATTACCGGGCGATGGATAAAAACCACTGCTATTATTACAGCTGAAGAAATTCATATTCGAGCTGTTAGTCCCATCATCACCTCCACAAGAACTTTTTGCCGAGTCGAATGATTGGAACTGTGTGTGCGTGTTTTGGTAGAAATCTGACGAACTGGACTCGATTGGATAAAACCCTGTATTGGAATTAAAATTTGGGGTCGCACGTCTTTCAACCACACTATTTTCCTCGTAAGGATGATCAACAGGATAAAATGTTTGCGTTTCCTGTTGTGAATAAGCACCATATGATGAAGCGGAAGGAGTCGGACAACTATTATTACCGGTGGGTGGAGATGAGGACATGGGTAAGGTGATGTTTGCTGGAGACGAAGGATGTTGCTGGGGTTGATGTTTCGCCCACGACGAGGGCATTGGGCAGTCATGAATCGTCATTCCAGCTCCAGCAGATCCACGATTGGGATTATCGTCACCAACATACACCAGAACATTATTGGCATCACTCGAAGTACTCGGTCTCTCATTCGTCTGAGAGATATGCTGTTGTTGGATAAGTGAGTGTTGTGAATATTGATGCTGGTGTTGAAGGTGACCCGTGTTCAAATTCTGATTCATTTTTGAAGATCGGATTGGCTATCGCCTTATCCGAAAAAATGCAAGTGATGAAGTGTTCAACCCAGCTCGCATGGAGCTGAATTTCTTCTTTACTTTTCCTGATTCCATCTGTCAAACATTATAGGTACATTAATACTTTGTTCGTCATCGTCAGGAATTATTGATAATAATTTTTGTGTATCAAATTAAATTAGTTACACTTACCTACTCCTGTATTATCAGTGTCGGCGGTCCTCCAAAATTTAAGTTAGTCCGATCGTTCCACTAGAAAATGTAAATATAATTTTATAAATGTTGTGTACATCTGTTACTTTTTGCAATGTGAGAAGATAATGTAAGGATATTTCAGTATGCATTTTCAAGATAAAATTAAACATATTCCTCACGCATTAAATTTAATGTCTGTTTCAACAAATATTTGGCAGGGCAGAGGTATACCTAATAATCAATTCCGTCATCGTCGTCAGTTTTGGTTAAATTAATTCCAAATAGTCTGCTGACAACAAGTTTAAATTAAACAATGCGGTATTTTCATTTATTTTAAATTATTTCATTTCTTTTCTTTTCTCGATAGTATCATCTGTCTTGTCGTACTTCTCATGCATGCCCAGGTACCAGTACCAGTCAGTACCTGTAACCAGTGAATGCTTTGCCAAACTCGGTGTACTGTATGTACCGCAATCCCAATTTAAGAAAGTCAAAACAGCCCAGTGAAAGTTGTCTCATTCATTGAAAATGGTAAACAAACACAAACACTTCCTTCCAACTTCTGCATTGTATAATAATAACTAATTCATGTATGTAATTAATTATTAAAATAGGTACTACTGTTTACTGCAAATTATTGGGAATGTCAAAAATACTTGCCAATACTGTCATTCGCAAAAATTATATTATAAATATTGTAGTCAATTTCAGTTTAGTTGTGATAACATAGTTAATCGGGCTTAGACAACCCATGACCTTTACGTAAAATAGGGCAGGGCGTTGGTGTTTTTGTTATCTTGGACTAAAAAAAATTAAATTGTCAAAAACTAACATTAATAACTTACATGAAATTCCTCGTCATCTCAGCAAGGACAATTAATTGTGATCCAAATCCAAATGTAAAGTTGACAGAAGAGCAAAGATGACCCATTGAAAATATTGGTATTGACTTTGACCTCTAAGCACAGACTGTCACTGAACACAGAGTAACTGTTGACTTTTGTTTATTTTGTGTTTGGTGATAGCACGTGGTGGGTCCTTGAGCCCATGCTGCTGGACTTGGACTGAGTTAAATTCTGTCCAAAGTCCCCGGGTGAATGAATTGAAGGGTCCGTATTTTTTTCCGTTCCCTTCCCTTCATGGGTTCATTTCTTGGTAGTGGTAGAAAGAAGTAAAAGTCCACATCACAACACTGGACTTGGACTGAAATGAAAGAGTGGAAAAGCCAAAGCTGTTGCTCTGTGGTGGATTCTCGATGCTCTTCCGTATTCCGTACTTCTCTTCACTTTTCTGTCTTTTCCTCCGACCTTCACTTTTACAAATGGCCACATTTCATTCCCCTTTTTAACTGGGAGAATGAGAGAAATCCAAAGCCCAATCATCCCTCCCATCAACACTGTCCCCAAGGCCCCCCAAACACCAACCACTCAACGGCACCAATTATATCACAACCATCTCCAATATCACGTAAGTACCAATTCCACATGGTAGAAGTCATCTTTTTGCCTTCTGCTCCTCAAAACATTTATTTTAGCTGTTGCACTTATTTATTAGGGTGCTCAAACGATTTAAACATTAATTTGGTGAAAACATTCCTTTAAAGCTGTAAGATCAACCTTTTCCGCTGCTTTAATTCTTTAATTATATGCTGCTTTAGATATTAGAGATGAACTGAATATTCGAACAACAGATTACATTATTCTAAATTCATCATGAGCTTCAAACTCGCATATGTACATGTATTGTGTTGTACATGTATGTATTGTGTTGTACATGTATGTATTTAGTATTCGGCCGAATACCGAATATTCGATCATTAAATCATTGACGCGGAATTTCTATTGACAGACCTGCCAGAAATTAGAGATATCCTATATGGATACCGAATACGAATAATCGCCATATCGCTAATAATATTTTTGTAGTCGTTTAAATACCCACAAAGTCAAAGTCGTCTACTAATAGACCATGCACCATGGGCACTTGACTGATGGCTCTTTAAGACTTTGCACTTAAGCTTAAGCCGACCGGCATGACAAAATATGACTCTCCTCCACACGTTTAGAGAATATCGTGCTATAAGTAGTGACTTTACGTAGGCAGCCGAATTATAGCGTTTGATTGGTGTTAGACTTTTATGAAATCTCCAACTTTCAGCATTCAATATAACATATGTAAATACTAACCTGAAAGTACTGCGCTAGCTATTCTTCAGTATCTTCATTGTAAAGGATGTTGCGGAGAAAATCACTCGAGCACTGCACTGGTGCTTGTTTTTATAGAACCACATTATGAATTAGGTAGATTAATGAAATAGATTATCAAATCTAACAAATTAGCTAATCTCTAATCTAAGATAATAATACGAAATGCTAAAACTGTTCGGCAATCTCTTAAGTTGCTACAAAACTTTATCCTTGTATCGATAGTAGAACCATATCTATCTAATCGATTAGGATAAAACGACAAAATACGTAGATGACCAGTATACGACACAGTCAGTTTTTGTAAATACAGCCATATATTCATTGAGGAAGTTTAAATCGTGGTCAAAGATTGCCGTACATTCTTTGTAGCGAATGGGTCCTAATTTTCATCGTACATGGTTGCAGTTTGACTGTTGAGTTCGAGACAACCAGAAACACGGGAATCTTTAGAGAATCGCTTTAGAACCCGGTCTCCAGTACAACTCATGTATTTTCTCTACTTTCTCCATGAACTCATATGGAGAAAGTGGAGAAAGCGACTGACTTGGAAAATATTTTTTTAACATAACCCCGAGGTTCTAATAGAGCAAATCGGTAGGTCCTGGTTTTGACATCATTTGCGGTACGGCGGCTGCTGTGGTGCGATTCTGGATGAATTGTGTGGCTTGGATTTATTTGGAACCCTGCACTTGCACATGTAGTCACTAAACTGAACTACCCAATCATTCCACGGAGAGACTTTCCCGCGTCCACTCCAATCACAGCAAAACACAACAAACATGTCAAATGGAATTAACTTTTATTTAATTGACACAATTAATTGACCGGAGACGAGGGAAGGGTCAAGGTCAATTAATTTTAATTGCATTCCATCTTAAAACTCGTTTTAACAGTTTTGTCCGTACCAAATTGTTCAAGAGCTGGGATTGGACTAGGGAATATCAGGATTAAAATAATTAGTCGATTCCCGAAAAAATAACCAGCCAGTGCTTCGCAAAGTTATAATTCCGTACCGTGAAAGAGTTGTCTCTCGATGCTTAGGTATTACATTATTGGATTTTTGGTCATAATTAACTTAACAATTTTAACTTCCGCATGCATGTCATCCCTCATCCAACTGCCGAAAACTGTACACACGAGAATGCATTATTAAAGGAGTTTGACACGAACAATGACGTTATGTAAAGTTGTTGACACAAGCTAAAATGTGATAATTCTGAGATCAACAAATCTGTCGCTAACTTGGAACCATAATAAAATTATCTACTAGGTCCGTGCATATCTTTCCGGTTTTCAAAGAATACACCTGAATCGGAAAACCTGAGACTCAAGACTGGATTGATTTCCTTCGAGTTGTAAATAAATTCTACGCTAAATCATTGTTGTTGTGATGAGACATACTTTTATTCATCATAAGTCGGCTTTATGATTTTACACTTATCGGTATCGGCACTATCATGAACTTAAGAACTAGGAAACGATGAACGTTTACCGAAAATCTTCTAATAAAACTCCGGTCGATCCATGCAAAGCCTGGCATGCTGGATCGGCTTAATCAGCTATCTCCAAAATACCAAGACTAGCACAAGGAGGAGGAAATAAAACCCTCAAGTTCATCCCCGGCGTTAATCGATATTTTATCAGAAGTTTTTCGATACACAATTACAATTCACAGCCGCACGAATAATCCACAATAAAGTATACATATTACCGAAGTGAACAAACTCATGACTGCTTCTTTCTAATAATAATAAAATCGTAATTTTTACGAAGCGACAAATCGAACATAAAATGACAAAATACGCGCATAACACAGAAAAAAGTCAAACTTGTCAGATATAACATCAGAGAATACCGTTCGACTTTTATTAATTTTCTAACACTTCGCGACGCATATCTCAAAAAGTGAAAAGGACCTGACGCTTAAGTTTGTAATTTGCTAATGAGGATTTTAGTGGGATTGACATTGCACGCCCGATGATCGTGGCTCGTCATCGTCGTAGTAGCTCTCTTGCCTTCGGTTTTGTTGTTTTTGATCGAATTCTTGCAGAACGACTTCTTCGGAATCGTCTGGAATGATACTTTCGGCCCTAAAGGAAAACAATAAATTGGTTAGACTAGTCAAGTGAAAAGATTAAGAAGGAAACAACAAACAAGGGTTTCATTGTGAGTTAATAATATAAATTGACAAGCATAATGCATACTATTGCATCCATGAACGGGCAACTAAGACCACTTATTACTCAAACACCATAATTTAATTGTAAAGTGCAAAAAGTAGTTAGTATTATAAAAATCAATTTACCTGGGTGGAAAACATGTTTCAAGTCGGGGGATTATTTCTGGTGCAATAGTTTTGGGAAACTTAATGCTGAATTGGATCGCCAACCGTCCTTTTTCAGTAGGATTTCTGTGAATCGGCATTCCTTCATTCATTATGCATTTCACGTCACCGGGCCTAATCACTTCTCCAGGGATGGTGGAGACAACCAATATACGCCCGTCCAATGTTTCAATTGTCTTCTGGAACCCGCAAATAGCTTCGACAAGTTCTAAGTCCATGGTCATGACAAGATCTATATTCATGCGCCTGTAAAAATAAATCAATGGTTAATTTCACCAAATACCATTAATTTGAAAGAATCCTGTCGTACTACACACAACGACATGACATACAAACAAGGACGGAATAAAATTGTAGTTAGACGCAGCGGTTGCGGTTTGAAGATTACGTTTTAGATAACCTGGATACCCGGAAGAGGAGCTCCGATTTTGCTATACGGAAAAGTGTGCACCCCGACAATGAAACTGAACATAACATTATAATGAGATTGGAATTTCGTTATTCTCCTAACTAACCACACTACCATTACCCAACTAAAAAAATATTATTAGTGAGTAACAATTCACATTAGATCTCGCCTTAATACTGAACCCGAGATCAAAACAGTATACCCCACTGGTATTTTTGAAAGAGTTTTGCAGGCTTATTTCTGCGCTAATATTTGTAAAAAACGAAACTTACAATGGAACCACCCGAGGTGGTTCCTTGAGTTTGCATCCAAATTGCTCGGGAATGATATTTTTACAATCCTGA
>JAQFYE010003402.1:0-15406 GCA_034694305.1 Protaphorura glebata
TTGATCTGCCGCGTCGCTGGGAGATCGGGACACGCGGAAAAGCCGCGCGAGAAATCGTAAAGAATTTGTCTAGAAAAATTTTACTTCTACTGACAAACAAATAAACAAATATACTCATTGTATAGATATTATAATTGTAATTTATATGTATAATATCGTTGTAGCTCGCTTGCGAGCTATCGGGTTTTCTAGTATACTATATTCAAGATACAAGTTCTAAACCTTTATCCGTCGTTGAATTTAACATATGACATGCACATATTATTGTGAATAATTAATTGGATAAGTTAGTACATGTGGAGGTTAGTACGAGTAAGGAGGACGAACGTTCCATGTTAAATTATGTTTAGATATAATCTAATGATGATCATACTCGCTGAGTTGAATTGTTGAATTGTTGACATTACTCTTCCCAAAGAGCGTCATTTTCTTTTGCGGTTTTTCTCCTTTGTCTGAGTTTTGCACACGTCATTCAGATTTAAGTTAGATTCTTGTCCCTGTCTCTTGGCAATGGTAGCGGCAAAATTATTATGTGTAGTGTGTAGTAAGTGTCGGTGTCGTGTATAGTTAAAAGTTGTGGAGATCTTTATAGCGTTAGCGTGCAATTTACGCAGAGTTGAGTATTGGTTGGGTTTTTGGATCTACAGGGTGGATCAGTTCTGGACTGCCGTTACTTACTCTCTCCAAAGTGTCGTCCCTGTGGATGTGTAACGGTGTAAGACATCTTCATAAATTAGTGAATAAATTAGTGCGTTAGGGGAGACCCATACGGTAACGAACGAGGTTACGTGAAATATGAAAAATGAATATTTTCACCTGGTTTTTGAAACTTTTAGTTTCTCTTTGATTATGAATTTGTTTTTCTTTTGTTTTTCTTTTATACCAGGTTAAGAAACCTGGGGTACTGACTACTGGGTAGGTGACTTGGGTTTTCTTCTTTGTCAACTTTTTCATTTTCACCAACGAAACGACTACAACTACGCCTTAAGGTTAAGGTAGGACGGCTTCTTAGGCATCAGAGCAATGGTAGTTTACTTCTTATTTTTTCCTTAGAATGGGCTGGATTTCCATTTGGCCCGGGTACACCCTATTAGTAAGAATAATTTAGTGGAGAAAATGAGAAAATCCATCCATTTCTGACTGAGGGACTTCACTACTTCACAATCGCAAAACAGCAAAGGACTCTCAACTGTTAAGACGATACGTTCGTGTCAGACTCAGGAATCTTACTACATTGCAGGGTTAGAGTTAGAAAACCTTTCTGGCATGAGTTTTTTGTTTTTTCTTGGCTACCCTGTACATGGTAGATTAGGTAGGCAGTTAGGTAGAATAGAACGAGACAAGTTTAGTTTATGTTTGTACGGAATGTGAATGTGAAAAGAACAAACAAGGTGGAATAGTGGAAGTTTAAGAAGACAAGTTCTTTTTCTGAGATGAGATGAGAATGATGAGAGTTGAGAGGAGTTGAGAGGGACAAACAAGAGTATCTACTTAGGTAGTCAGTTTTAAAGTTAGAAGTTAGTACACACTTATCGTTAGGATAGGATTGAGTGCCAGTCCCATCACCCTGTTAATGCCTAAATGCCTCTTCTTTTCTTGCAAAATGTTAGGGAAGGAATAGAAATGGGTTCTTCTTCTTAGTTCTTAGGGGTACGACGACGGACTTTGGCTTCCTATCTCAACTTTTAATTTTAGGTCACCTTTTTTCAAACTTCAATCGTAGGACGCAGGAGAAAGAGTTTCCTTAGACTTATAGAGAGTGACCTCGAAAGGTTAGGTAAGGGTGTGTAACTGGGAACTGTTCTTAAAATTAAAGGATTTGGTTTTGTAGGGAAGCTAATTTTTCTGAAAATATGCCGTAAAAGGTACTCCCATAAAGTGATTTCCTAGTAAGCCTGGCTTTGCCGTATATTTTGTGACAGTATGTACTAGGATTCTATTTGACACGACACAAAGATGGTCAGTTTGGTCAGCCTAGCCTAGTAATAGAAAAGATTTCCGTTGGATGAAAACTTTCTGATGCCGTATGTTTATTGAGTTATCGAATATAATCGGAGCCCTAACATAGGGAAGTGACAAGGACTACTTGTAAAACCACGGACAGAAACTATTCGCAAATGTTCTTACTCCTACTCGATCTATCCGGCTCGCTGTCGTAGGTCCTGTTCTCCTGTTCTTGTGCATTTCTAAATTGTATCCAAATTTTAACTGACAATTTTGTTATCCACTTGGGATTTAATTTCAGTCAAGTACGTTAAGTACTACGATATACGATACCGTGGATTCAACAGGTACTTGTAGAGTTGCGTTTGGCGTTTTCACTCTTATCATAAAAGACAGTTCAGTTAAGGTTAAAATATTCAAGCTATTCAGTGAAATGTTATTTTTAGTAGATTCATGATAGGAAGGAATATGTTCAAGAACAAGTGTTTTGTTATTCCTCCATTATAAGTATTACGATTAAAACGTCTACGCGTCTACCCATCACACTATACACCCAATACGTTTTGTCTTAACCGATTAGGATTTCAAATTAAGGTGGTTACTTAAACAACATAATAATCATACATTATTCTACTCACCCCTCGAGAAACAAAAACAAGGAACCAGTGCCAGTACGTGCAGTCGCAGTCGTATTTGACAATGGCTGTAAAGTTGCCAACAAAGCAAAACAGACATTTAAAGTTTAAACTAAACAAGGATTAAGGATTAGAATGTTTTCTTGTCTTCTGTCTAACAAGGAACGTATTTCACCTGAAAATCTAATATCACGTTAAAATGTTCCAATGTTCAGGATTAGTTGTTTCAAGTGTTCTGGTCACCTGGTTTCGAATAACGAAGGTGTCGTTTCGTTGACGGGTTATTTTCTAGTGAGGTTAGTGAGGGATCAATCCACTCTACTTTTCTCTAGACATTTGGTAAAGTATGTTGGATTAGCCTGATAACGCATAGTTGGCATGTTCCTAAATTCAGTGAAATGTCTTTGCAAAGAATCGAGCTCAGGACATTGGATACATCGGATCGGGTCGGGTCGGGTTCAGTTAACTTAGTTTTTACAAGTAAAGTCGTTTCCTTGTCACACGGCGGCACGTAAAACGATCCTAAAGCCAAGACTCATTACTGGATAGTTGTATTAAGTGGATAACCCATGCTAAGCCTGACCAGGATCACTTGAGTGCAGTAGGCATGAATGATAATGAGTTTTTTCAAAAGTTACAAACGGCGCTATAGGCGCTACGAGCTATCCGTAAGACTAGAGTTAGTATGGAGACCACCCATTCATGCATCGTTGAATATTTTTTGACTACTTGCACTTGCAAATGATGTACATTGCAAAAAACTTGCACCTGTTCTGTTCAACTAGTCGTGTTAGTAGTTAGTATACCTAGTTACTAGTTAGTGTATGTAGCATGTTATGTTCCTATTTCATGTAGTAAAAATGATTGGTTCGTTTACAATAACCATGCATGTGTCGCAGTCGTAGGCCAGAGGTCAAATTCATCAAGTTAGGGTTACATTGCCCCTACAAGAGGGACGAGAGTTGAGTATGACAAGTATGATTTACAGAAATGTACCTTAGAATTATTGTCCTCCCTACTCCCTATTGGTTTCTAGTAGGGACACCGACACCGTTGTAATAAATAGTATCGGCCGAAACCCAACATCGGTTCAGGCCGAATTATCCCTATCCGGCATATAAATTAGGATCAGCCGGATACCCGCTAAAAACTAGGCATTCATAACTAGAGCACCGAAAAATGGATACCGATATACCGCTAGCTAATATACTGGAATCGTCACAGTTTAGTTCAGTATTATTTTTTAAATCTTTAACTTGGGATGATTGACATTGACACCTAACAATTTCGAGGCAAGGCCTTCTGGTATAATGTAATACCTGTATGGGTTGTTTTCGGTAAAAATACAACTGTGGAATCCAGGAAACAAGTATTTTGTGCTTAGTACGGAGCCAAAATTTATCTACTTTTCTAGGACTATTTCATTTCTTTTTGGCTAACGAAAAGTAAAAAGATCAAAAAATGATGCAGGTATTCTATTGAAATTGATATATTCATTTCGCGATTCTTATTTGAGTTACTGCCTGAGACACATGGATAGATTAGCATGAAGATGAGACTTGAGCAGAAATAATAATTATTAATTTTAGATAAGGATCTCTTGGCTTCTCACCTAATGATTTACAGTTCACTAACGCGTGAAGTGAGTAGTAATTTAATTTCTTGTTGACATTGACAAGCTAGTTGTATAGCTTTGTAGCAACTTGAGGTTTAATTTGTATATTTTGCATAGACACATCCATCTGATCTTTCTTGAAGTCTTGATCGAGGAGTGATTAAGATTAATTGCTCATGGCGACATTTAGTTGATGTTTTCAGAAAACTGTCTGTTTTTTATTCTTATTTTTTTATATGAAGTATGGGGGGACTCAAATTTAAATATGACAACGCGAAAGGCGAAAAGTGTTAAAATAATTTTTGAACCACACTGACCCTGTACCAAATAGTTGCCCGAATCTACGCTACATGCATATTTCGCGAGTTGGTTTTACGCTCACCTCAGTTTTAATAATTGTTATAATGCTCATACCAGACTCAAGTGTTTTGTAGTTTATTGTAGCACTTGAAACGATTATAATTCAATGATGTGCACTCGTGTTATTCTGGTCGTGGTATCATTTATGTCGCACATGTTAGAATGAAGTTTGCCAAATGCTGTACTAATACAGCACATACGTTACGTAGAAGAATATGTCATGAATTTTTCCCATTGTTCACTTATGTTCAAGTGTTTAATATTTCTGTTTTATATTTGTTACAGTTTTGGAATCTTGACTGACAGTAATTCAGCTTCAGAGTTAATTTAATGTGGAGAATAGTACTTGGAGCTGGAGTTGGACTTCTGGGCGTTGATTGAATAGAGTGTCGTCTTTGAGAGTAGAGTGCGAATTACTCTTGACTCATCAACTGTCTTGCGACAAACTCAATTTTCTCACAAAATCAAATTTTGAAGAAGATTCAAAACCGGCCGAAGTGAACTTCCGATTTATGTCTGGCCAGTTTGTTCGTCAGATTTCGAAATTTCTTCGATGAAACCTCCCAAACCCTGACGTTCCTCCTCCTGCTTCTTTTTATAGAATACAACGGAATCTAGCGTCGGGATAATTTTGCAGTTGGAGAATGGGAGGTCGGCGGTTTAGCACCAGCTAAATGGGTTTTGCCAATGAATGACGTCGGTGGATCTGAGAGCGGCAATGGCCTAAGGGCCGTTAAGTCCAGCCGCACGTCAGATGCCAACTTTGAGTACGACGATAGTGAGTGGGACGTCGGGATTGGAAATTTAATAATAGATTTGGACGCTGACATTGAGAAGACAAACGAGGCGAGTCGATCTACTCCAGTAGTGACCTCTACAACGGCGGGGTCAACTAGTTCTACGTCTACTACTTCTTCCTCTTCAACGACGACGACGTCTACTAAGACTACACCTACAACGTCTTCCTCGCAAATGCATATTCCACAGTCACATTCGATTTCAGGAAATACAATAACGACGACGACGACGGCGGGGACTACTGGGACTGGTACTTCTGGGGGGAGTGTTGGTGGTGGTGGTGGTGGTGGGAATAAGGGGAGAACTGCTGCTGCAGCAGCTTCCTCCAGTGGGTCAAAGTCAGGGTCAGGGTCAACTGACTCGGTTGGAAATTCACAGCTGAGCATTAGTATGGACCACTCAGGGACGGGTGGAGGGATTGGGGAAAAGGGACTCAAAATAAAAATAAAGAGGTCAAAATTAGGGACAAAAAGTGTAGATGCAAAACATGAGATTGTCAAGTCCGACGTAATTTCCACATCCTCCTCGAATAGTACAACAACGACGGGTGGAACAGCAACAACAACTACGGCGGGTGCCAAAAACTCTGATGGCCCACAGGCCAAAGGCGCCCACAACAAGGGTGATGAACGGGATGGAGGAGGTAATGACAGCACTAAAGTGAAACCCCCCAAAAGGGGTTCAACGCACAAGAAACCTAAGAGTGGAGCATCCCCTACACCCATTAGTGTCTCACCAAATAAAAAAGAGAGAAATAGTGGCCCTGAAACCAGTAGTACAAATACAAGTAACACAAAGGGGGTCATTAGTGGACAAACGAGTGGGGGAAATGTGAAGACTTTGTACAATGTGAACGTGTCTATCCCAAGTGTCACGGTGGGGGGTGAGGGCCAAGGGTCTGGGTCAGCTTTTGTAAAAGCTTCGACGAATGTCGGCGCCAAAGGGACCCAAGGTCAGAGTTCTTCAGACGGAGGATTAATCGGGGGTTCATCCTATGACCTCATCAGATCTTATGGAAATAATGCAATGACTGTGAATTCGTCGGGGACTGGACAGTTTGGACTGAATATACCTAGTACTGGATTCTCATCTGCCGTCACCTCTAGTTCTGGACCTTTGACCGGGTCATCAGCTAAGGGAGACAAGGCACAAGTCTCCCCTTCCTTGAGTAGTGGAACTAATCCATCCACTAATGAGAAAGTGACTGCGACTACAAATAGTCCGTCATCCTATGCAAAGAAACCTAGAATTTTTGTACAGCCAGAGAAGGTGAGTTAAAATTTTATGCTTTGATTGGAACAAAATACATAGAAGGTCTGTAGGACTTGAGTTTTGTTAAACTCACTGAATAAATGAATTCTTCTAGACGACTACAAAATAGTGATATACGGTTTCGGTTTATGTGTCCAGTCAGGTAATTAACTGAGAACTTTAGCTTTATCATAGTAATAAATAAATCCGCAATTATGGACTAGTTGGCTAGTACTAGTGTTAGGGCTGGTAAGATGTGGATGTACTATCAAACAGAGGTGAAGGTCAAATGTAGAAGGAATGCTATACGTTTATTTTAGTGTACAAACACTTGTATTTCCCGGAGAGCTCATTAAATATTCCGGAAAGTGGTTCAGAAATCACCGAACACAAAATTCCTATTTCATCCTCTCATATGAAATAGGGCCGACGTGTTCGAACAATAAATTCCTTTGGGACGGATTTCCGTTTTAAATTATGATCAGAAATTATCAAAAACGAAGGATACAACTACGAATATGGTTTATAAGTCACAGGTATATGCTAACGCCAAGAACTTTTTCGGCACACTATAAATAGTAAAATTAAAAACGAACATTTTTAATTGTTTGCTGGCAGTCTACAGAATTAGCTGTTTTTTACAAATAACGCAAAGATGGCTGAATTTAAATTTACTTTGAGTGTTGCTGTTTGCATTCCTAATGAAAATTTTATTCCACACATGTTAAATCCACTGTACTATTTCAAGGAGATTGATATTCAGGTAGTTAGATACTGGATTAAAGGTTTTGATTTAAAAGCTCTTAACATATCTATACCACTCAAATTAAATTAAATTTGTACAAGTTAAGCTCCTTATCTTTGGAGCCTCTGTCTTGTTATTGGTTTTGATTATGCGGTTGGATTTTGGATTAAAGTTATCAATTACTGAGCCCACTGCGTAACAACATAGTATGGCTATTTTTTCTGGTTGAGTCGTGCTTAATGGACATGGGCATGATAGTAACTAAATACGAGAGAGCTAATCTTGTCTGCGGTGTATTATGAATGACTAAGCCTACTCTTAACTAGAAATAAACACGTTGTTTGCGTCTGAACCGATATGTCGAGTATTTAGTCGAGTGTCGACCAGTCCAGATTATTCGCAACTGTTGAGTCGTATGAGAAGGAAATGTTACATAAGTTTTACTTAGCCGCTCTTTTAGAACAGATTTATAAATCTTGATTTATTTGACAGAATAAGTGGGCTCAAGAAGACAGTGGGACAGCAGGGGGTATGTCACAAAATTTGGCACAAACCGCCACGAGTCCACCGGACGCGGCTGGCGGCTCTGCTTATCGAAGTCTGAATACCGGGAACTTAAACAGCAATAATAATGTCAGTGGTGGTGGCAGCAACGATCCATCAACAGGCCACGCAGGTATGAACAAACTTTTGCATCTCCAGAGGAATATTTTTTGAATGTAAATTCGAATCGTTGACTACAAACCATGTATTTTATCTGACAATAGGGTCCGCTGCACCCGTTGGAATTAAGTTTAGTGGATTTTCTAAAGATTCGGCCAAGGGATTACGAACTGGCCCTCCAGTGTGTCAAGATGCATGTGTTGGGACATGCGTGGGGACCGTGACTGAGCCGGATTGTCTTGGACCGTGTGAACCTGGAACATCCGTTACACTTGAAGGGATTGTCTGGCATGAAACTGAGAGTGGTACGTCATTTCCATTTTTTAGTCTCAACATTATTAAAACTATTTTATTAAAATTAGCTGTTTTTAATTATCCCGTAAACCCCTCCTGTTTCATACTGTTTCTGATAGAGTCTAGAAAATCTAGGATTCTAGGATTTTATTCGTACTTCGTGCTTAGTTAAAATCGGAATGAATTTTTTTCTGGTTTCAAATTTCGGTGGTCGGTGACGATTTTATGTTATGAATTAACAGGTGTGCTGGTAGTGAATGTGACGTGGCGTGGAAAAACCTATGTGGGAACCTTACTTGACTGTACGAAGAATGATTGGGCATCCCCAAGATTTTGTGACTCACCCACTTCCGACTTAGATATTAGAAACCAAAAGAATCGTGGAAAACGTGGTAGAGCTCAAGCTGGAACTCCAGTCTCAGACTCAGGTGCACAAGACACTGCAAAACCTTCGGCATCAAAACTTCGAAATGGAGCTAAAGGACGTCGGGGTTCTGCCTCAACGGCTACAGCATTTGTGACCCCAATCAGTCCGCTGAAAGACCCTTGGCTCAAGAGGAAGACACGAGGGAGTGAGAATGAGAGTCAGGAGGAGTCATCCTCATCAGGGTCAAATTCAGTGATTGCGACCATGGCCGCAGCTGCAGCGGCTGCAGCAAATCATTCTGTCGCAAAAGCAACCAAAAGACTTAAACTTTCTTCGAAGGAAGGAGTTAATTTTGGGCGGCGGACAAACAGTCCTGGACTTTCAGCAGTATCAACAGTAGCCACAGTTGGAGAAACTTCAAACTCGAATTCTCCTGTACTCATCGAATGTCCAGAGCCGAATTGTCAGAAAAAGTACAAGCATATTAATGGACTCCGTTATCATCAATCTCATGCTCACTCCAGTCATTTTACACCGGAGCAAGATTCAGACTCGAATATGTCGTCTGCAAGCACTACGAATACTGGCGGTGTGGGTTCGAGTGAGGCAACACCGATTACACCGGCATCAGCAGCCACACCGACGACGACCACGACGACAACAATTGCAACTCCTGTCATTGACCCTGTGGAAGATGAAGCTATGTCAATCTGTGACGACGGTCAAGTTACACTGGCTGGAGGGGAAGACTCGATGGCTTCATTGTCTGCATCTTCTACACCGAACACAACTCCTGTGAAGAAACCACCCAGCGGAAAATTATCTGAAGATCTGAATGGAAATACAAATGTTGAATGTGATCTGACTACTACTTCCACAAATAATGTGACAAAAGACTTCCAAGAAGTGACCCATGTGCCCTTGACCATCCCTTTGTCTTTGAACAAAGGAAAGGATGAGAAGACGGAGACAAAGGATAGTCAAATGACAGGACCTACGACATCGACTACTACACCTCCACCAGCTCCTCTACCGCCACAACCCCAACTTACTTCCCGTCCTGCGATTCTTACAGTTCCCAATGTCCCATTTATGTCTTTACAAAACCGTGGTGGTGGTGGTGTATCACAGATGGGAGGAATGTTAACTGTACCAAGGGTTCTCGGACAAGGTCAAGGTGGACAAGATCACACCCAAGGACCGATGGGACCGTTGGTTCTCACAAAATCCTCACCACGTGATACTACAGATGTGATGTCCAAGACTGGGGGTCAAGGTCATCCCAAGAGTGTTCCCTGGCAACCTCATGCTCACTCCATGTCTTCTACTGGACCACCACAGCAGCATGGGCATGGACTTGGGTTACAACATACAGCACATGTCATTTCATCCCTACACCCTCAAAGTTCAGCCACAACCCCCCTCACTGTCCCACAACCCCAGTCACAACTACAAAACAAAGATCAGAGTGGGAGTAAAGATGGGAAACAGCAGCAGCAGCAGATCCCAAATCCTACTTTAGTTGGAACGGGCAGTGGGAAGAAACCGAAGCATAAGAAGAAGAGTAAAGAAAAGGGTGATCGAGAGAGAGATGGAAAATCAGGACGAGAACGGGAGAGGGAAGGGGTCAAAGGTCATAGCGGGTCGGGCAATGTTTTTCAAGCCGGGAGTGGAGGCGGGTTGTCTGGAAGAGGGAAATTTAGGGATGAAAGGAAAAGTTCATTTGAAGGAATGATTGGTGAAGATGGACATGGTGGACTTGGTTCCGGAGAAAACCGTGATGGTGATCCACAAAGTCCAGCTTACTCTGATATTTCTGATGCAAATGACTCTGGTCCTGAGTCTGATATGAGCTTGAAGGATGGTGGTGGCGTCGGCGTACCCAAAACCACTATTCCTGTTCCAGAACTTAAGAAAGATAATGTGACCCCTGGAGGTCATGGAATGTCACCATTTTATCCAGCATTCTTTTCTCCATATTCTTTGGACTCAAGTCCGACGTCAGGGCCGAATTCCGGCTCAAGCGTCCCTGGGAAGGATCGTCATCAGTCAAGCGCACAACAATCAGATGAAACGGGTGCGACTACAACGAATTTGGCTCCAGAAAAAGGGAAAAATGTAAGTTCTGGCCCTGTGGGGAAACCACCAACAGCTCCAAATTCTAGCTCTGGTCCACCCCACCCACTTGGCCCTTTACATGCCCACACGCACCCATCCCATGCACATGGACTCCTACATGGTCAGCACCCAGAAGAACGGCGTACTTCCCCAAAAATAGACTATCACCCAAAATACCTTCCTCAACAACACTATTATCCATACCCTTATTCTAATTATCATTTTGATCAACCACCGTACGGACTTGGGCTTCCACCAGAAAATCCTTACGCTCATAGTCGAGTATTTATGGACGATAAGGAGCGGGAGCGAGAAATGCAACAGCAACAGCAACCGGTGCATGTTGAATCACAATCCCACCAGATGCAGCAGCAACAACAACAACAACAACAACAGCAACAACGAACTAATAGAGGTGATTCATCCTCGTCGAAGCGAAGGTCGTCCGGAGATGCCCGGGAAGACAGCAGTGGTGCACCAGTAACGATCAAACACGAACAAGATTTTGAACAGCGGACTAGTAGAGGTCACAAAGAGCAAAGACATTCGGACGGAAACAGGAGTCAAGGTCAAAGCCATGGACAGCATGATGGTGGTATGGATTCAAATGAGTCTCCAGCCAGTGCTAAGAGAAGTTCGGGCTCATCTGGAATGTCATCATCACATCGACAATCCTCGAGTGCCTCGAAGAGGGATAGGGAACGCGAAGAACGCCATGCAAGAATGAAAGACTCTGAAGGGAAAGATTCGTCTTCGAAAAGGGACAGTTCATCCAGCAGTGGGCGCCATTCTCATTCTTCCGGACACAAATCCGGTGGACCAGCTGATTTGAGTTCAGGGCCACCTGACAGTGAAAAAGAGAAGGATCAAGGGTCGAAGCCAACAATGGAGACTCAAGGACCTCCACCACCTCCTACAGCTGGTCAGTACGCTTATATCCCACAGGGATACCTTCCAACAAACCCTTTCCTCTCATTCGACCCAACACATCCAATCTACAGACAAGTTATAGTTCCAGGACCTTATCCAAGTCCGTACGGAATGCATGGTGGAGGAATCCCAAGGTTTCCACCCAATCAAGGAAATACACCACTTCCGGAAGATTTGTCAAGGCCGAGTGCGTCTGGAACTGGAGGGTCAAAAGCCCTGGATTTATTACAACATCATGCAGCACAATTTTATGCGCAACATAAAATCCATGAGTTACAAGAGAGGGCTATGAAGTCACCGAGTCCACAGGTTGGTGGAGTTGTGGGTGGATCAAATCCAGGGTCAGTTGGCAGTTCACCTGCTGGAGGTCAAACACCTGGTGGTGGTCCAGGATTAACTTCTAAACCATCTAGTCCGATTGGACTTGGGATTGGGATTGGTACACCGCTAGGGAGAAGCAGTGGACCGGCTGGACCCGGGGCTGGCGGTGGACAAAAACCAGCGGATTTGAGTAGTAAAGATACAAAACCTCGTTTAGGCTCATTGTCTAGTGCAATCCTTGAGAATGAGAGTTGTAGGTCACCTCCGACCCAACATCATGTTCATAGTCATACTCATCATCATACACATGTCGGAATTGGATATCCAATCATACCGACTGTCCCACCACAATATTCACCACATTATGGGGGTAAGTTCGAAACTGTCTTTCTTTTAATTTTTGTGAATACCTGTGTATTATTTCCTTCAAATTCGCAAACACTCGGAACCCTTGCGTCTAATCAAGAAGTTCAGACATAATTTTAAAATGTATTTGACAGATATGTAAATGAACAGCGTGGACAGACTACGAAATCCGAAATCCGAAATCCACGAGTAGTGTACCAATTTGGAACCTTTTCTAATGATTACTATATTATTTTCTTCACAGTGCTTTCATCACCTTCACCAGCAGCAGCCCCACCAGTGATTCCACCTTTCTCGTCACAAAAGCCGACTTGATTAGAAAATGAATATAATAAGTTAGGAAAGAACTTCTTCAAGACCTGACCTGAGGTCAGCTGCTGACAAGATGACGATACCCAGGATAATCATCTACCGTAGTACTTCGATTAATCTTAGTTTTTAGCATTTAATTAGTGCGAATAGAGAAGAAAGATTTTCGAGTTACCTCATTCCTAGGATTAGGAATCGATAGAAAACATTTTACCTCTTGAGATTTTTGAAAATAATGTAATTCACCCCTCCATGTTTTTTATGTACATTTACTATACCCTCAGCGACATTAATTTTATTCAACATGTAATTTAAAAAATTTAATAGTTAGCTGCTAGCTTGAATTAGACCAGAATTTTGTATTCTATGTACTTACTATGACTAGAGAAATGACTTAGCATTTTAAAAGTAAAACGAGACGAGACGACGACAAAGCATTTATTAAAACAGTACATAGCTTCCTTGGCTTGCATGTGCAAGCTTTAATAGCGAGCATGATTTGATATAAATTGTAATTTCTTTTGAACTTTGACCCCATGTATCGTAACCCTTAGGTCAATAATATGCGAAGTTCATTCAATGCAATGCACATAATTGTATGTACATAATTGTACTCTACACACGTGGACTGATTTTGTAGTCGAGTCAGACTAGCTTACTAGATTTTAAGGGAATGGCAAGGCAATTTTGAAATTGTAGATAATTTTAAAAGAAATTTAAAAAAACGTAAAATGTGCTTGGAGAGGCATGGAATTAAAAAGAATCAGATCAGCATCACAATTTTTAACCAAAATGGTTGTGCACAAATAAACATGTTTAATTCAATATACTAAAAAGGAAAGTTTTTACTACTAGCATTGTTTTTGCTACATTTACTGGACTGTAGTTGTACAATTTTACTAGTTCCCAATTTTTTTTAATTGTTAGATTATGTGAAAAATGTAAAACGCTTTTTAACCCTAACGTGATTGCTTGTGAACGCGTTTGTGTAGGTTTCCAGAGAAATCAGAAAATATTGTAATTTATTATTGAACGCGGGCATTTTATCAGCTGGGCAGAGCGGGTAATTAACTTGTAGGATTTGGGTCAGAGTTGACGTGAACGTGACGTGAAAGTGAAATCTACTTAAAAAGTAATTGATCAGTGAAAGTGAGGGGTAGAAAAAGTGTGAACGAAGGATTCGTTGTTGCAATATATACCGGCATTTTGACCATTGACATTCGACTTGACACTTGTGGTTGGTTAGTAAAATTGTAAGTAAATTGTAGTACCAAATTGATAAAAAATATGACTATGAAACAGCTTATGCATGCAAAAATATGCACATGTATTAATTATATAAAATGTAATGATGTATTGTATTGCTTCTGAGTCCTCATTAGATAGGTCAAGGTCATCCCGTGTCCTGCATTTTAATATTTAAATAATCCTTCGGAAGCAAACAAGGTGTGATTTTATAGTCGCTGTTTCTGAATTATGAATTTATTGTAGGTCGTAAGTAAAGTTAGTAGTCGTTTTTTTAGAGAGATTCAATTCCTTCTTGTGTTCATATGCCTTTTACTTATATACACTTTAATGACTCAAACTACAAAATCCGCTGTAAAGCAAAAGCTGTAATAGAAGCATATTATTGTGTAATTGTAATATTTCAAATAATTTATGTGACTTTTATTCAATCTCGAAAAAATTACATGCATAAATAAAAATGGTGTTGCAGTTTTTGAACTAGAATTAACGAGGGGTGCCAACAACCGCATCAATCTTTACTTTAGGATGTGGATGAATCATTTTGATTTGCCATTATGGCAGGTTTTCTCTTCAGCAATAACTAGTGCGAAATGATAGAGGATAGAGGGTACGGGGCTACTTGAGACATGCTGGTCTGTACTTTTCAAGTTGAGGGTTGAGTAGAGTAGGGCTGCCTGAACCTAAGGACTAAAGGTAGTTCTATATTATTTTGACAGATCCAACAAATACCTGAAAAGCCATCAGTTTAGTTCCCAAAGTTCCCATAACCTTTTATTTTTTCCGAACGGAAACTCGAGTGCTATTTTCTATTTTATTTCGTATCCTTTTCTACGGAACACCGAGGAGAGAAGCAAAATATGATGGGTTTTTCATTTTCACATTTCGAGTGAACTTCATGTTTCAAGAGACGTTGAATGGCTTTCGTTTCAAGTATTTTTCAAGTACTGGTTAATTTTTCAGGTGTCACACAGGTGATAATTATGGATCAGAGCGTGGAAAATAACATTTCGAGTTTATTATGCTGGTTTACGCCATACCTTTATTATGGAGTGATTAAACTATGAAGTAAACGTGCTGTCTGTTATGCACGTTCCTGTGTTATCTTTCTGAACAGGGTGATCCATAATCATACCTTCCCCAGGCTAACACAACGGATCACGCCACGATGAATTTGTCTAACGCATCCAGCGTACAATATGTTCATATTATTTAGGCAGCTGAATACGGTCATGAAGCGATTAAGTCAAGAGTAACCTAAAACCCTAAACGATTTAAATCGCGCGAACGGTAAACCAGGAGAGAGATCTTGGTATAGTATGTAATCAGACTTGGGTCAATTACAATTACACATGTATTTAAATTACAAAATACAATTACAATTACATAACTGTAATTTCTATTGAATTCGCCAATAAATCCTGGCCTAAATGTAATTTGTAATC
>JAQFYE010003403.1:0-15405 GCA_034694305.1 Protaphorura glebata
GAGAAACATTAAACCTAATTTAATTTGAGTGCGGGTGGATTTTATTTGTTAATTCTGAGTATTTCTAACCCTTGGAACAAAGGTCACTTGGGCATTAATACGAAAAGGAGGCAAGTGATTAAGAGCTACAGTCCATTTGTGGAGCCATTGAACTCAGTTGCAAGGAATATGATATAGACATTCACCAGTCAAGACTGCATAAATTACGATTAATCTAATGAAAAATTGGATCAAACAATTATTGTTTGTTGTAATTGGGGTTAGTACGATTTTGGGACCGATTCAGGAGAAGAGTGTCCACATTTGACCCTTTTATTTACCAATTATTGATCAGAACACATTAACCATTTCAAGACAAGTCGAAACTCGAAAGTAAGTCTAAGGTATGATATTTTTGTGATAACCAGAGAGTTTAGAAATGTCCAGAACTTGAGATTAAAATATGAAGGATCGAGAGGTTTCCTGTAATAAGTTATACAAAAAGCCGTTGAAATTAACTCCACACTGTATCGTGTGGGGAAAATTTGAACATGAGAGCAAAGGTGCATTGAAAAATTTATATCAAAAAGATATGAACGAATGAACGATATTCTTGACAAAGGAAGAAATGTCACATCCATACAATTTGGCAAATGTGAAAGAACAGAAGAAGTACGTGAAATTGTTTTTCAATTCTGCTTCTATAATGCACTAGAATTCCGGATTTCCTACCAATAATTCCTTTGTTGTTTTAATTTATTGAATATGAACATTCAAGAATTATTCCTTTGCGGACAATTATTTTCAAGCTATGGAAATGGTTACTGACCGCTTTAAAACAATCTAAGTACGTTGATATTTTAGAAGCTTTTGAAAATGACCGAAATTATTATTAATTAATAACTGTTATTAATTCTTTTAATAACAGTATCATTTTAAATTCAAGTTTGTATGCGCTTAACCGGTTCATCTTGGTATAAATGATTGAATATTTTAGTCAAATTCAACGTATATATATCACAAATAAAACCGAAATTATTTGTGTACTTACACTATTTTAGGTTCTCCCTAGGTAAAACGAGTTCTAGTTTTCAAGATTCAGAAAATTTTTTATTTTCCCTATGGGATCTGTATGAAAATTATTTATGTAATAAGTACTTTTGTTAGATATAGTTAGATTAAGTAGGTCAAGCCCTAGGGGGCTAGGGGGAGCGGAGCGTCCCCCTAGCGGGGTCCTTGGGTAGAGCCCCGGCGGGGTTCGGGCCAGCGCCCCGAAGGCGGCTGCGGGGCGGAGCCCCCCATAAAAAAGGAACATGAAAATTCACCCAACCCACAAAGAATTTCGGCTTTCAACAAACGGCTTCGGTTAATTCCAGTTCTATCTAGGTAAATCGGGTTTTAACTAGTTAGAACTAGAATTCCCCAACTCGTCCAGATAATTCGGGTTCTAACTAGGAAATTCTAGTTTTAACGGATTTCGGGTTTTATCGGTAACATATACGTATTTTCCATTTGTCCATTAATATGACATTTTGACTAATTGGATATCACCATCTACGGATATTTCTCCCATTTTGTAAACCGAATGATTTACAGTTTGTACATTTATACGATGATTTCAAATTGTAGATTCAATTTTTGTTAAATTCCACACATTTATTTGCCTGTACAAACATTTGCTATTATTGCCATTTGCTATTGATTTCATCCATTCAGAAACAAGGGTTGTCTCAGGGCTGATAGAGTTGAGTGTAACTTTATTTTATTTTCAATCTTACTGTCTGTGCCTCGTAAATGAATCAAGATTTTTTAAAGTTTATTGTAAAGTTTGTACTGAGTTTATATTTTAGGTTAAATAAACACTATTACTGTAAAACATACAAAACAATATTAACTTTTCAGAGCGAGTGAGCATTTGATTTCGAAAATAACTAGGATGGATTAAGCGACAGCGTGAAGGACTTAACATCTCTTCAGATTTCGGACGTAATTTTCCAGTCCTACCCAATTCGGCGAGTAGTCAATCAGAAGTTGACCTTGTTTATCCATTCCAAAATTTCTGGGTTGACGTAAGGCGGGGGTGTAGGAAATTAGATCTCTTCGAAGACGAACATAGTAAGGAGAAGGAGTTCGTGGCATTTCAGGTGGGCCTTCACCTCCCAATGTAGGAACCATACTGGATTCCTCAAAGTTTCCCTTCCTAGAAGAAAAGTAAAATAAAATAATAAAATCAGAATGAATCCCGTGAAAATAAATATCGCAGATATCGAACTTTTAATTTCGGTACTGCAGAACTATTCCTTCCTCCATCGGTTCAACAATTTTATTTTAAAAGCGATATACAGAGTGTCCCAAAAATATCCAAACAATAACCCAACAAACAAACAAACAAACAAACAAACAAACAAAACAGAGAAAGCGCATAGTTATATTTTGGCGTAGTTACAAGAAATTATGTTTCCGTCAGGTTGGAATTATTGATTTTGATTTATTCTATCAATGTAAACCATCCAAATAAAAATCATTGGGACAGTGAGACTAATATTTACATATATTGTCGAAGTTGTCGATGTTAGAAAAGGTTATGTCTGTTACTTTCAATTTCACAAATTCGAATTCGACTTCAGATTAAGTACTTACTGTCCCAAATAAAAGAAGTCATTGTTAGTGACCATTCCATTGTCACAGTAAGGACACGGAGTCTTAAAGCCATTTCTCCGACTGTCGTTTTCAATCAGCGTGGTGTTAGTAGATGCTCGGGATTGAGCTCGACTGTTCAATCGTCTATTATCCCTTCCAAATTCTGGCAAAGATTCGTTGACATCGTCGAAAAAATTCGCTGAAATAGAAAACATGATATTAGGCTTTAATTTAAAATGTTAATCTCTCGCTCTCCAATAGTGCAAATTACTGCAAATGGAAGCGCCCAATTTTGACTCACAAGTTAACCGCTTTAATCTAACTTACAATTTCTAAAGAATAGCATAAACTTGAAACGTCAGACGCATGAAAATGAATGTTTCGACAGGTCATGAAAATAAATTCTGAGGAATTACAATTTAGTTTACAGAATAGACCTATGGAGTTTAGCATTCTTGAAGGCTTAATCTTGAGATATTTCTCCGAAATGAACGTAATAAATGGCCAAATCCCAAATCTTAAACTTAAGTGGAATAATAATATCCGAAGTCATTAGCCCGGTAGTGTACGAAGGAACTTTAATAACTAATGAGAATTTGGAGCCGGATAGTGTTCCAAAATCTGTACCGTAATTTAACTCTTCTAGAAAAGAGATTAGAAAGTATATTCGAGCTCATGCAAGTCCGGAGAAAACCATTGAAGTCAATACTGACGGAACCAACAATTAATTATAGAGCTACTCAATTAAAATCACGTCATTCAGACGTAATCGAAGGTCAATTCTAAAAATAAACTGAAAAATATTTGGCACTGACGACTCGCGTTCCCAATGGGGGAGAAAGTCACTTCAAATGATATTGCAATGATAAAAGATATAATGATACAATGATAAAAGAAATTAACTAACCAAATGAAATTTCTGAATTCGTTCTATCTTGAAACCGCAGACCTCGGAATAGGAGTGTACTTTGCTGTTTGTTTCGATGTTTTGAATTACCCAACGCTATTAAATGAAAAGGCTCGTTAAACATTAGATCAAACATTAGATCATAGGAGAATCTGTTTATGGGTGGAACTGTGAACATTCAGTTTTCGTTGACTGTAGGAACGAATATTGCCTTTTCGAGGAATTATTTTTTTTTGGAAAAAAAATATTTGGCGATGCCCGGTTTCCATTCAAGAACCATTGCTGAAAATTTCAGACGAATTCACTATAACAAATATATACAAACTACATATGGAACCATCTCGACAAAGTCCTTTTGTTAAAAGCACTGTTGTACATTGAAAATTTTCCATAAGGGCTGTTATTGTCGACACTTGATTTTCGACATAATGGGTTCATCTGAAATTGTAACTAATTTCTTGAAAGGAATCCATGGGTCGTCAATAATTATTTTACCAAAATAGTCATTCGTCGAATTTAAAACAAAATATTTCTTTAAGTCAGTGAAGCTAAGAAACACGGAGTCTAGCTGGGAGTGTCCAGAAATATGGCTGCGAAATATTGTAGCGTGCTGCTCTCTCAATTGAAATTGATATATCAATGAACAAACACATAATTTTAACATTCTAAACAAAAAGTATCCCTCGCCATTTTCTGAGCAGAGTCATAAGGATCGCCCTAGCATATAGCTGATCAATTTTTAATTGCGAACCATTAATTCCAGAAAATGTTGTAATATAGCTAAATCAAATAACCCCAACGGTAATCGAGCACATTCTTTGAGAAACGTATTTCTCCACCAAAGTTTTACCTTTTCCATAGACAAATGGAAAGCTCTCTAAAAATAATACATGATGATATGGTTCGTGTAAAAGTGTCAGTCTCATTTAAATCACCCAAACCGAATTCTTACAAAGTCGAAAACTTCGAAGAAAGTTAGCATTCAAGAATTCATTGAAACAATTATAGTTTCAGAAAATAAATGTCAAATAACTATTAAGGTTAGTTTCCCACGTTTTTCAAACAATATTAACGAACTAGGCCTTATGACAAGTGAGTGTCCACTAGTGTATTTCATCTTAGTGTTGATGGATGAGTCTAATTAAAATTAAATTCCTTTGTATGTTTTCCAAGTAGGATGAAGTGGACAGGTTTTCCTAACAGAGCATGACAGTTTCACTAGTCGAGTTCAAATTGTACGGACGTATGAGCAGTTATTTTCCCAGTACAAAAACATCTCAATTTAATGGCCTAATAATTCGACGCAAAAATTCTATCATGCAATGTAACGCACATACGCACATGTAGTAGCTGTACTTGCACTTTAAATCTAAACTTTCCTTCGTCTACTTTACTGTAAGTGTAAACTGGTCTTGTGATTTTGTAGAATTCTTATCACAGATCATAATATTATGAGTGGAATGATACGTATATAATAAAATAAAATCAGGCTGAAATAAGTGAACGTTTGTTATGAACTTTCCGCGTTCTAAATCTTCCGTCGTAAGTCAACAGGAAAATCGAGTACAATTGTTGCAGTGTATACAACAACATGAATGAGATTTGAAAAGTGTGAGTGAATTGATACAAGATTTCCATACTGGTTCTCTCTCGGCCAAGAAATTTTGATTGTCGAATAGTGACTTTTAAAGCTTTACCTCTGGAAATACGTTTTCTGATTTCACGGGATTCCCCTAGATTTAGGAGAGACTAAGCTATTGATCTTGCATATTATAGAGTTTACACAAAATCGCAAACCAAGCCGTACTCCTGGAATACAGATTTCTAATACGAATATCACATCACAATCCATTTTCTTGTGTAGAATGGGATTAGCATTCCAGTTGATCTGGAGAAAGTATCCCAGTAGCGGGGAAATTGAAGTAGGAGAAACCTAAATGCCTACTAGTGGGGTGTGGGCTCGAATCCTCGCCACAACGGTCCGAAGAATATACAAAGTGTAGTAAGAATTTCCAAAGAAACTGGGGAAATATAAAGACAATTTTTTTTAATTTCGATGTTCACCATATTCACCACGGTCAGAATTTAGTCTTGTAAAAGTGAACTTGAAAACTGAGAAAGAATTGGTATCAAATAAAAATAATGATGTGGGAATTGGGTGACATGAGCGAAGTGATCTGTACAACATTCTTAAATTAGGCTAATGAAGTTGATGCTACATTTCGTGTTTATATGTGCAGTACATTTGCCATGTGCATCTGAGTCCGGTTACTCGTGAGCTTTAGTTTTTATGAAACTATACACAATGTATATTGTATTCTTCAAGGTAATTATTTTAGTGTATTGTAAGGCTGTTCTGGTCACAAGGGAAGAACTTTAGAAATTTTTTGGAACATCTCTACACATTGCAATAGACAGTTCTAGGTTGGCAAAATATTATCTGTTTCAAGAATAGTTAATTTGTATTTCTAAGGTATCAAAGTTTCAATTCTCTCTCCAGTCAAATTCCAATCGTTCTATTCACATTTTTTTCATCTGATCTCTCTTAAAGTTGTATTCTGACACGAATAACAAATTTTGTTTTTTAGAAGCGAATGAATAAATGGGTATCGTATAATATACATTTTCTCAACCTCGCTGATTTAATTGCATTAGAGCTAACGTGTTTATCAAGTCGGTCTCCAGGTTATTTAACTTTCTTCGGGCTTGACGTTGATAAAATTTGGACCCTTTAAATTCATGTTTTACCATTAGGTTTTATACAATTCTGAACTAAGTTTGCACAAACAGCAAGCTCTCCAAATTTCAGATAATTAACTTTAAGCTTATTACGAAAAAATACGCATTTGAAGGTAGTCAGATTCGAAAATCAAAAGTACACTTTACAAACAAAACACTTTCTGTTAAACTCAATACGACTGAAGGGCCACTCACGATATGCCATAAAGTTGTGAGTACACGTTTAATAGATCTTAAGTGCCAATTTGACTAATAACGACAGGAATAAATTTTTGAAATAGCAATTTTATTAAAAAATGATCATATTTAACACAAGAACTGCCGATTCCTGGTTATGTAATATCTGAGTTACAATGAAAAGTGGACTCCTTTAGATAAGATCAATCGTGAAATTACGATAATAAAATATACTTGATTGCTCCAAATTTTAATATCATATCTCCTTCAAAAGCTTATTAAATTCTGTTAAAAGAAGAAATACCTTCACCGATGCTGGACCCCGCCGAGGATGCCCCATCCGATCCGAGTTTCGGTTTCGGATGCCTTACAGCCAAAACTGACTCATTACGAATTGTGACCACATCCAATAAATAGCAAGTGTCCAATGGTGCCATCAAACTTATTTGATTGTTGTTAATTTCTTCTTCCAGTCCCACTGACATGTTTTTATCTGGTCCTTGCATGTGAGCTTTTTGCACATGATGTAATATTGTTGAATTCGGAAGTTCGACTTCCGTCGTTCCCGCATCCCTGAGAAACATTTCTTCACCCACGTCACTACTTGAGCTATTACTACTTACATAAGTTCCACTGCGGTTACGGTTACGATCCAGTGAGGGACGTCTGGAATTATTATTATCACTTCCTTGTGGATTATTTGTAGAGATTTTTTTCAGATATTTTAAATTTTCCATGTCCCAAGAGTCCATAGAAGACGCTGCTGCTGTGTATGTCACGCGTGTCTCCATTCTTTTAAAATGGTTTCATTTTTAGGGCTGTAAAAATCTTTCTAAATCGTAATCATTTTTTGGGTAATAATTTTATAATATTTTCGGTTCTGAATCTAATTAATTGGCTAAATATTTTACGATTTAATTCAGAAATCTTAATTCGATTTCCTCAAGTCCAGCGTTTTTATTCCTAATTGATAAGTAAAATGAGCTGCAGGAATTAAAAGAGAGATTTCCTGGATTCAAAACTTTCCGGAAATTAAAACAATTTGCACACTAGCGTAGGATCCGAACTCGAATGAGAAGACCAACTGAGATAGACTGAGAATCAAGATGAAGGAGAATCTGATTCTGGTGATGTGCGGTTTTCTCCTTTGTATATTTGTAACTTTTAGATACGCACTACTTCTTCCTTCTACAACTTTACACAGCGTTTTGGTTGAAAAGCAATAATTAAAACGAATATAGAGGCACTTTTATTGCGAGCAATTTTAGTACAATACAATACAATACAGTGCGGTTGAAACCAAAAACCCCCTTTACTGTCAATTATTATCTCCACTGACTACACAACACTGCCCATACAATAATGACAGTGTTCAAATTCTTCAAAGCTCTTACAATAAGAAGCTCCCTTCGCTTTGCATTACAAAAGCGCCAGTGCATTTTTACAGTGTACATGGTGAACCAGAAGAAGTGTTGTATTCTCGTTTTGGAGACATTTTGTATCAAAATTGCAAGCGAGTATAACATCGTGCTTGAGGTCAAAATTCTGGGCCGTGATAATAATGTACCGTACAAAACGCCATTTTAGGGGCGTAGTAGTAGTATTTTTGTGGTAATACTATTTCGCACTCAAACAGTCCATTAAATGATATTCATTCATTGTATAAAAATAGGATTGAACTCGTTTATGAATAAGCAGTCGCTTTTGAGTATTTTTTTCGGCACGCCCTGTGCTCCTTTCAACACATACGTCGTGCCTGCAATCTTTAGCTAAACTTGGCCAAATAATGAAATCAGTCTATTCTATTGTTGTAAATTCTGCATTCACCGCAGTCATTAAGGAACTTGTATTTTATTTGGACGACTCAACTCAACACCTGTTCCTTCATCCAATGCATTTCCACCTTCCTTTTGAATTTTATTTACACCTTACTTGCACTTAAAATAAAGGAAACTGAACTGAGTCAAAAAAGTAAAACCGTTAATTGAGGAGGAAATAAAGGAAAATGAATGAGGATGGAGGCTTAAGCTATTATTCCGTTAAAACGTTCTTGTTTGTGAGTCAGTGAATGTGATGTCCGATTTTGAGTGACTGAGCGGAATTTGAACTGTATTTAATTGCATGTTATAATTGTAGCGGTCTCATAAATACATGGATTTCTAATTCAGAGTTTACATGCATTGTGGTTTAATTACAACGAATAATTATGATTTCTGAGAGTGCGGTTAACAGTTAATGGTCAATTGCTTAGGGCTGCACTGGATACCGTAAAGCAAGATTCAACGGTTCTGACAACTTGACGGTTATAATTCAATATTTCTGTTTGGAAAACCTCGGAATAACCTCGTTTATTAGTTAAAATGCATCTTCAGAAACTCATTTATGAATTAAAAATAATTATTTTCGCTAGACTAGGGTTTGGCCATATATCGCGCACAATGACAAAAACCGGTAAAATATGGTTAAATGCCGTCAGGGAAGGAAGATTTCGCGAGTAGTACGAAAAATCACAGTACAGAAAAACAAATTATTACACAATGCCCGAAGAAGTCGAACCCTCGCCATAGTAAAGTGGAAGAGGATCTACTCAGATCGTCTTATTCGTAATATTTTCAATTTCGTAGTATTTTGTGTATGTGATTTTATGCGATACTTAAAAAAATGTAATTATACATTCCAATCTAGTAGATACGTTTATTTTTGCATTAGTATAATTTCGTTTTGTTGCAAACACAGCAAAATGTTTAATTCTTCCCATGTACCTTGACCTCATTTTCGCTCACTCATTTAATAACGATGAATTTCAAGGGTATCTGATGTAATCGGTCCTGACTGTTTATTATCATTATCACCTCTGCATCGCTAATTTTTTGAGCCTTACAAATCTTTAGGAGTAAAACAAAGACTTACGATTAGTGTACACGTTGTGTCAATTGTTTCCTTTTCCCTGTGCGTTACGATTAAAATCAAAATAATTTTGAGTGTATATAATCAGGAGCTTTAAGGTTGGATTTGAATTCAAATCCACCTCTGTAATAAATGAAATCGTGATTCAATTAACAATTAGTCAAAAACTTGGCTCATGGCTTTGACTCAGCTTTTCAATTATCATTGATTTTAGAAATTCAAGGTAAAATGAAAATATTTGTCATCTCGTCGTCGTCCCCATTTTCTCTTATTCTGTTCGCACGAGTATAAGTCATTTGTACAGTACATGACACAGACAGCAATTTTGATTTGATTGTTGTGACAAGAATGAATTGAATGACCGAGTACTTGCAAATTTTTATGTTCAAATTGCAATGAGTCTGAAAGAATAGAAATTTTGGTTTAAATTTTACACAACTTCAATGTCCGCAAGACCAGCGTCGTTAATTTGTCTAATTGATAAATGGTCAAGAATAAATAAGCGTTTCACACGCTTCAGCCTCAGCGATTCTGTATTACAGCGTCCGCCTGTGGGATTACAATTCAACCCAGAATCCTATTATAACAACGCACAACGAAATAAATGATAATAGATTGAGTGTTCATTTACATTTTTGCTACTGCTAATTTCAATTTCATTTCATGACGAGACATTTTATTCTATAACTATGTGGCATTATTGTCCTAGGCCTAACAAGGGAACCTCCTGTCATGCAAAAACTAAATCTACCACCCGAAATCTCACCCTAAAATTACAGCAGATATTAAAAGTTCTGACCATAAGTGGGACAGATTTTTCGAAAGATTCGATTTTAGGTCGACGTTTACAGGTGGATTCAGCCATGAAATATCTCGCGAAGTGCCGATGAATCCGAAAATAATTTAAGATCTCCAAGAAACCTTCATATTTCAGGAGATCTGGACACCTGAAGTGAGCAATCCATACATTGTTTTCTGATGGCAGTTTTACATGGGAAATGATTTCCTTGTAAGCAATAACCATAGCCATGCCGTTCATTCCTGTCTTTCTTTCTTTCATAACAATTGAATTGACTTTAATCAAATTTTCAATGAACAAACAAAATTAACCATTAAAAACGTTAACCCAGCTCATTTCATTGTTTCGTTTTCTTGATATTCAGTATGCCAATTGCCTGTGTACTAAATGCCCATACACGAACAAAATGAACATTAATAATCAAATGGCAAGTGGCTGAGTATAATGAGACTGACAACCGTTACCTGTTCAGCAGTACAATTTCTGTACAATCAATTTCTACAATTCGAGTGGAGACGTCAATGCCATTTATCATTTGCGGAAGAAATATGAATGGTGTCTGCGGTCTTGGTGTGTAATGCTACGCACGATGGTTTCCATTCTTTTCATTTCATTTGTGTGGATTTTGAAAAATTTAGTAGATGAGTGAGTGGTTTTAAAAGATTAATTACGTTTTTTTGTCTTTTTACTTAGTTCTTCTCAAGTGTGGCATAGGAATTGTCCGTGGCATAAAAAGAATCAGTGTTAATAGAATACTTCGAATAGCCTATTTAAACTCTTGTTTGTAAAGCGATCCTCCAAACTTTGCAAATTCTTGGTATTAATCGTGATTTTACAAGTCCATAGCATTGAAAGTGTGTATAGCAGTCATTTTATGAACACATGAGTACACTTTAAAAATATTTGAGAAAGGAAAGCTAATAAGAAAATAATGATTGCATAATAATTATGACTCATAATTTTATGGTATCTTCAAGCACTTACAACTTCAAAATGATGAATCCCAAGAAATATTGACTGCATCTCATGAAAATTAAACATATTGAAGGACAACGATTCTTGAATCTTTTAGCCATTCGAAAGACAGAGTTCAAGTTTCAATTAACTTGTTGGTGTTTCAACTAATTCCGCACCGTGATAGGCATTACTATTTAAATTTTTATTTTGCTGCAGACAGAACATTGAAAGTAATTTCTGGAGAAATTGTTTGTTAATTCTTGGACAAAATTGATTAATAATGGTCAGCCGTTCGGACTTCCACAAAATTGCATCTGCAAAACACACTAAAACTAGGTTTATTTACAAGTTTCCTGTCTAACGGGTTAATCATCGTTTTTTTTTCAAAATTCTAATCATTCTGAAAAATTCTACTTCTCTTGGATTTTCTACGGCTGACATTTAAATTCGTACAGGTTAGTGCTTAACAATCATTGTAGAATGCATTATTGAGTTCTTTTACATCATTATTTATTGACATGACCAAAATAATTCGCTTAGTGAAACGCAAAAATCTACAAGAATTATAAATTTTAATCCACGGAATTAGGTGCTCTAACATTTTTGAGAGATGGACGCGTGTAAAGCGGTTTCATTATTACAAGGAAACCATTTATGGTGCTAAAGTCAGTTCGACTCAAGACAAGCCATTACACAGAGTATTTGGAAAAGAATCTTGACCGCTTTGTCAGTGTGTAAGATTTTGTTCACTGTTAGAAATTTCTAATTAAGGTTTTTCATTAATATTTTACTAATATGACGCTTCAAGTGATTCATCCCGAACATGTAAGCTTGATCTGAAATTTACTTGAAATATCCTTGATAAACACTTCTCATCTCAAGTAGAAAGTGAGAAAACTAATTTTCAGAAGAAATACTGACACTAATTGCTCCGACTAATATTTACTAAATGAAGTCTTTCTGGTTTTACTAGAATTGTCTCGATTTACATTTCCTTTCAATTCTTCGCTTATTTTCTGGTTTACTTGACACGACAAACAGACAGCAACTCTGGCTTTGGATTAGAGACGCACCCTACTCAGTCGTGTCGTCTTTGTTGATTTGAGGAATGAGATGATCAGAGTATATGTATAGTGTAATTTTATTGTTTACATTTACAAAAGCAACAATGAAATGCCAAGACTAGACAATGGAACACACTTGTGAGGGAAACAATGCAATGCTTGGCTTCGATTTTAGAAACACGAGAAGTGAAGCTAACAAAGCCGATATATTTTATTTTGAGCTAGATGCACCCTTTTCAAAATTTGAGGCGGTTGTTAAAATTTTTTGTACAATAACACTTCCAGAGTTACGTACGTATGTGTGAGATATCCAAATTTTACTTTAAATGGGAAACGTTTCAAGATACTCTCCAGGCCACAGACAATTCTTTTTTGCCAATTGCGTTAATTCTTTCATCGAAAAAGGTCGGAAAATGTAAGGCCGGAAAAACCGATGTTCGCGACTGGCCATGATGATGGGATGGTCTCTTTGTATATTACCTTAAAGTGTTACGTGACGAGCAACTTCATAACAAATGCACGAAATTATATGTACCAGAATAAACGAATTTCAACATTTCAAAAGCTCTGCACGAAACAGTCATACTCTTGTTAGATTCCATTTTATTATCAGAAATTGAAACTTTTACCTATAGTAAGAATTCATCAGAGATGTAGTTTTATAATCGAAGATGGAATGTGTGGTCAAACACGGACTTTTTCTAAGCCCGACAATATTTCTAAAGTTTCACTCGAAAAAATATTCCAATAGCTGTTGTAAGGTTTATTTGAAAATTGAAATAGAATATAGGGTGCGTCAGAATTGCTACATGTATGCAATGTTTATAAATAAATCAGCCAGAGAGTTTTTGTTGAACTTTAGAAGACCACAACCTTCAAACAGTAGTTTACAAATCGATATATTTTCAAAATAATTGCATAACAGAATAATTATTGTAAATTATCAAAAGGTATAAGTTAGTCTACTTGGCTTAAACACACAAACGCAATTCTAAATTATAATAAATCGTCAGACCCCATCAAAATAAAAGAGTGTCAGATAAGTCCCAATGGTGGTTAATGTTTAAGTTGTTAAACCACAAACTGTTATGAAACTAAAATGGTGTTATTGTTGTGACTGAATAAACAGAGAATAAATTCACAAGGAAGGTACATCAAGTGTTGGTCGAGTTGAGTGGCGACGGCTATGCATTGTCATTTGCCTCGAAATTCAATTTGGGATTCTTCTTACGGGAAATAACATTGAAAAAATCAGAGAACAAAAAATTGTTTTTTCAAAATTTCAAAAATTCCTTAAAATTCGAAATTTGATTTCTCCGGTCTAATATTTTGCACAACACCATTATTTTGGATGGTCTTCAAAGTAGCATAGCCGTCGACACTCAACTCGACCAACACTTGGTGTACCTTCCTTGTCAGTTCAATTATCTGCGCTGCTATACAGTAGAATCTTTTGGAGTGAAACGAATTTATCCCAGGTTAATTTTTATTGCTCCTGTATAAATATAGTATTTCCGCCCAAAAGTGGTTTCAAGAATGAAGATATAACATATCCATTCGAAAATGCAATCATGCTTGAGGAAAACATGAATAAGTTATTTGATATAATCGAATATGAATGTAAAAACTCAAAACTATTTATTATGTATTTAATGTAAATGACTTGATATAGCTTACATCTGGCTGCAAGACAATAGAAGAGTTCATTGACATCGAGTCCAATCGACGCTGCAGTTCAACTCCCAAATAGGTAAATATAGTTTCAAGTAGCAACATTGAAAAGTTAACTATAAATGTACAACGGGAAACCAAGATCTTTAACATGAAATTCAGCTTTGTACAAGGTGTTCCATATGAATACACCCGGTTTCAAACATTTGTGGTTTCCAAAATATTGACTAGACTCTGAAAAAATATTTTTAATTAAATTTCGAAAGGACTTACAACGTTATTTAGCATCAAAGGTTTGAAACTGAACTCCACTGCTCGTCGATATTTCTTTACAATCTTCCACACATCTAAAAAAAAACATTTTTAAAATTTTATTTTTTCAATGTTCAGATTTTCAGAATATCAAGATTTTTTTTAAATTCAGAAATTTTACACATTCGAAATGTCGTATGCTAATAAATAACGTTGTTAGGCACTTTGAGTGTAAAAATCAGAATGGCCTTTATAGCGAGAATACCCTTCAGTAATCAGAAAATGTCAAAATTACAAAAAAAAGCCCTTTCGAAATTTCCGTAAAAATATTCCTTTTTGGAATTTTAGTCACTATTCTCGAAATTATGAATTTTTGAAACCGGGTATATTCATCTGGAACACCCTGTACTATATATCTTCAGTTACGTAGCGATGTAGAACACTGGTTCTGTTCTCTAATGAGTTCTTTACTACTACTAGGGGGCACATTCCAAGGAAGAAATTAAAAGCTAACTCATTCTTCACGAATAATACGCGGATATTTGACCATGCTTTACTGGCGAATTCCAATTAATGTGTATATTTCCTATTTCTAGTTACAAAGGCATTTTTTCAAATACATCTTATTAGGGCAGGGTGATCACGATAATTATTACTAAAGTTCAGCTCATTCATAGTGCATATCTATTCGACTTAGTTTAGTAATAATTAATTGCTTTTTTGTAATTGCTCGTGAGAACTTATTTCAGTACTTTTCTCAGCTAATTCAGCTGGGCTAACAATATATAGATTAAATTGTTTTAGATGCTTGCGTGAGAAAACTGAAGAAGAATCTTCTTCGTCGGGTGAATTGTACTTATCTATGAAAATGAGACCCAATGACCCATTTAGTATAATACTCATTGAAATGGGGTAACAATGCAGAATTTGGTACCTGGTAATGCTGGTGCGTCCTAATCACATTATTGCAATTCAGCAGATTCACGAGCACGAGGGATGCACTTGACGTCCTTACGAGTGGGATCCGGATGTACCTTTAATAATATTATACTTTACAAGTATAATGTATTTCTTTACCAGCGGCACGGCACTCACCACATGAACGATACTCGATATTTTAACGATATTTTGAAATACTAATTTCAAAATAATCAGGAATAATAAATTACAAAATGATTCTACAAAAGTGAGCTTAGAGACTCAAATCTCGTTGTTCCAATTGATCCATTTGAGGAAGTTGAAGATAAATCGACGGGTGTCGAAAAGTCTCATTAGAGTCCCCTTGTTATAGGCATGGGCAGTAAATCGAGACT
>JAQFYE010003404.1:0-15404 GCA_034694305.1 Protaphorura glebata
ATTAATTTGTAATTATAATTCTGTTTACGTTTTTCCCGGTCGCGTTTTGACTGGCGTTGGGGATTAGATGTGTTTTTTTGAGTCCTATTGTTGTTCTTGAAAGTATTTTTATTTTTCCTTGCTTCATAAAATTTTCTTGCTGGATGTTGTGGACCAGGAAGAGCGTCCACTGCAGAAACAAGTACTTCTGCGAGTTCCTGAACTAATTTGGAAAAATTATCCAATTCCGGCTTAAGCACTAGATATTGCTCCAAAATACTCGATATATTTATTAAATCTTGTGAATAGAGCATTGTTGTATAGAGATTATCTGGAAAAGCACTTAAGTCTGAGCAAAATACTATTGCTACAATACAAATCCGTTTTAAGTAAACTCAAAAATAAAATGCTTAATTAACTTAACATTCTTAAACATTTTTATTTTACAAACTATAGTTCCAAAGCTTAAAGATAAGAATCAAGGGACGAATGAATACGTCCATAATTTTATTGAAAAATTACATACTATGTTTTGATATTTCTAGCACAAAACATATTTCTTTCAACTTGTACTAATCTGGGACTACAGATTGCTCTTCCGCAATTCTGGTCTGGGTATATGTAGTGGGGTTGATCCCACGGAAAGACATGGTAGTGGAGTTTCAACACTAAGAAAAGAAAACAAACAAATATTAGGAATAATCTGATAACATTCTATGTACATCAACATTTTAGTATCGATCATAAACATATCTTGTGGTATCATGTCCATGCATGTAATGTAGAGTGCGTGCGAATGTCTAGAGAGTCTAGTCTAGACCAGGATTTAAGTTGTTTTTGGGGGAGAACGAAGCGACGAGATGATTATTCTGCTATGATGAGCTGAGTATTGTATGTTTGGGATGTTGTGTTGTCGGTTGACTAATGGAACCTTCGACGACGACCATCATCATCAAGAATACACAAGACACGAGATGCAGTCAGGAAGGATTACAATGCACAATGCAAGCAAGCGGATATGTATTAATTCTTGTTTCGGATAGCTCCGCAAAAGTTTGGACCAAACAAACCATTCGATCACAGTCCACGACCGGGTAGTCTTCTTTTGTTCTCCCATGAATGAGACAGAGATCACAAAAGAAAGTCCATCCACAATTTTAATCAGCGACACACACTTTGGTCCTCAGACTTACATCGGGCATTATGATGCCAGTCTCGAGGATTTGTGGGAGTATAGTGCGGGTTCCAAATAGAGGATAGATTCTGCCCATCATAAGAGACCAAGAAAATATATTTTAGTTTTTACTTGTGTATTTTATTTTATAAATATGGTGGACACTGTCCATCTTCATTGAGTTAAGAATCTGAGATAGTCTTGTCATCTTGTCATGAATTCTATATCAAAAAGGCATTTTATCGCCAGTCACCATATGATCAGGAATCTATTTATAATATAACGCTAGTTTCCTCATCAGGTAATTTTCGAAAAAACTATGATAGTCTTCCCGGAGAATTAAAATCGTACACAGACTTACCCCTTTAGTTACTTAATTGCTTTTATTACATCAAGAATTTCAGAACTACTTTCGTCATTCAACACCACTAATGGATATACGCTGAAATTTCCGCAAATCACACTCTCTGTGTTCAGTACCTACTAGAGGGCTGAATTCAAGCACTGCCTTCAGCGGCAACTGGATGAGCAAGACATTGGCTCAATCATTAAATAAGTAACCTCTGGAAGTGGCCTCTCCTGGCTGTAACGCCTCCGGTGGAAGTGATCTCTTCTGACTACAGTGCCGTCTGTGCGAATGGTCTCTTCTGACTACCTCGTCGCCCGTGGAAGTGATATCGTCTCACTCCAGCGCCATTTGCGTAAGGAAAGAATTCAGTGATAGACCTGAGCACCTGTCGGGAGATCGATGTGCGTTGATCACACCACCTGGCTAAACGCCATCTATATGATTTCAACCCCCGATTAAGGTAAATAAGGCTCATTAATTCAAATCCTGACCGATTAAAGCGTCCAACTCGGAAGTTCTATGACTCATCGCCTACTCTAAGCTAAGGCCAGTGCCTTCGTTTAGGCACTTCCAGTACCTTCGTTAAGGCCAGTGTAATGCCTTCGTTTAGAGCCCTGGACAACATTGGAAATTAAGGTGAGACCACCCTGTCAGACCAACCCGCCTGTCTAGCCGTACAATGAATGCAAGGCATTGCATGGCATTAAGACTTGAGAGTGCATCCGTAAGCTGTGATCCTGAATCCCTGGTCCTTCGAGTACAGACGGTGGTGAGTATTGCGTGACTAGATTCATTTGATGAGTCTGGAAGGAATTGGAATTGAACGAGGAATTCATTTGGGTCCCCATGTGATTCACACGCCACGTTTACTCACGTCCACGTCCATGTTTCCTCGTGTCTTCATTATTCTCATCATTTCAACACTAATGCAAGGCAATCTTTTCCACACAGACATGACCAAGTAGCACCACAATTCTCCCTTATAGCTAAGTCAAGCTAAGCTACATTTTATGCCTAACGATCAGAAGAGAGATATTACATCGGATCATGAAAGCTGAGCTACGACATGACTCAGGAAGAAAACATTCATTTTCTATTTACATCCCACTTAATTAGGACTACCTTTCATTTCAAATTTCAAACATGACATTGGTGCCCATTGCAACATTATGATGTCTTTATCACACATTCGAAGTCTCAATTCAATTGTCTGAACAGAAAATATAAAATACACACATAAGATGTACGCCTTTGGAAATCGATGGATTTGTTTTAATATCGTAGTCCTAGGCATCCTGAGCAACTTTTGGGAAGGTCATACCCCAAAAGTCGAAGCATTTGTCCTCTACAAATACACCGTTGGGCATGTGCGATGACGCAGAGTGAAAGTCAAGTGAAAGTCACTGTACGCCATCGTACATGCCCAACAGTGTATTGCTAGTGGCCAAACGGTTCGACTTTTGGGGGTAGGACCTTCACAAAAGTTGTTTCAGATGCCAGGAACTACAATCGATTTCCAACGGCATATATTTTCCCATAAGGTATATGCGGCATCCTTTCATCGCATACGTTTTAGTTATTGGCTGTACCTTTTCACCCAAGTTCTGTTTGTGTTTATACTATCAATCAAGTGAATTTATTTCTGTGGCTGGATAAACAAACAAACGAACAAACAAACAATTTAGTTTTTGGGGTTAATGAGCAAGAGGAGTCTGGTGTTCATTTAACTAATCCGGGTGACTCAAAGCCATGGGAAGAGACTGATTTAGTGGACATGAAACAGTCGTAGGAAGAAATGAAGAGAGTGAATTTAGTGATGGACGGTATAGTTTAATTCCGGAAAGATTTATTTGGATGCTGAAAACGTAGAATTTACGGAGGGTCATTTATCGTTGGCGATGGCGATGGTCCACATAGGCCACGCACTGTCCCAATTCCATTTCTAAACAAACGGAAGCGAAGTTGTTTTACTCACATATGTCCGGACGGATGAATTGGATTATTCATCCAAATATATGTGACGGGAAAGGGCCGTTGTCCTCGTATCATGGATAAAGAGTAGAGAGTCGTAAAGTATAGAAGATCCCCAGTTTAGATTTTACAAAACAAAGTTTCTCTGACTGGAGTCTCTCTGTTATTAATTAGACTTATCCAACTAATCTGTGGTTTTGGGTAAAGAGAGGACGCGGACGTAGACATGGACATGCAAGGAAGAAGGAACAGGAAGAACAAAGTTTTGTGTATGAGTATGAGCCATAAATTTATGGTTGGTCCCGTGGTCCAAGTTGTCCAAAGTGATTTGTCGGTCTCTGTGTCAAATTCTAAAAGGGAGTTCGATTAGGGATTTATTGTCTAGATTTATTACTTATTAGAGACGTCCAAAAAGGAATTTCCGTCCCGTTTGCTCGCTTGGGCCAAATTCTGGAATCTGGACAGTCCTGGGAATTGATGAGAACAAAAAACACGACTATGATAGCAATTCTTAGCTGATTTTAGATAAATAGTCATAGAACGATAGTCCTTTTATAGCTTTAGATTTCAACAGAGAATATATTGCAATAAAACATTGCGATAACATGCGAAGATCTTCCATAACTACAATACATGCTTATGACGGTGGAACCCAATGCAAGTCCCACCACACCCATATTGGCTGTTACCATCATTCGGCACCCTCGTGGTACCCGACTTTCCTACCCTATTAGGGCGCATTACTGATTTCTGAAAGCAAAAGTGGGAAGAATTCATATTTTAGCAAGGTAATAACTTTACGGTATAGGAAAAAATTATCCTACGATCACGACAGTACAGAAGTGTTGACAAATGGTTCATAATTTCGAAAATTGAATTGAACGGAAGGACGTCTAACGCCATGCGGTGGGATTTTTTTTTAAGTATGGTAATCTGGAATCGGCAATTCGTCGAGTTTTGAAAAGTTATGAATTCTTGCTTTCCGTCGATTCAAAATTGGGACGATCTCTGCGCTAATGAATTTTTCTGCCCTTAATGATTGTTTTACTTCTCGGGTTCCAGGTATTAAAAATATGCCGATATTTGTCGAAAGCAAACACACGTGGAGCCAAATAACTAGAAAATCTCTAACATATTGAGAAAATAGTATTTCAGACTACAGAGCCATCATATTATAATTCATAGACGAAGGCATTAGTTCAAGCAAACGTCTGACATTTCCTTGGCACATTCTTTAGAAATGCAGGGGAAGAGTGCGCTCCGACTCAACTCAATTCAATTCTTCTTCTTTTCTTTCTTTCCGAATCCATAAAAACCACATGAACATGGAAAGGTCGACCTGGGAAAAGAAATGAGGGAAAGATTTTTACTTTCACCGACAATAAGACGACGAATACGACGTTAGTTGAAGGAAATGAAACCGAATCACTTCGGCAGACTTCTTCAGACGGGAGACTCCGTTCATACCTTGAGTAATAATAGGGAGAATGTCATTTGTCACGCTAATGACCACAGAGACCACAATGTTTCCAAGAAAACCAATCCAAGTTCTTCCCCTTCCAATAACAAAAGGCAAGAGGGAACGTCAAAGGAGAGGAGAGAAGTAGGAATGCCATATTTGGTTTCACCCCTGAAAACTTATCAAATGTTCGATCGCGCAGATTGATCGAGATATGCGACCCCTGATATCGAACCATTGAAACAATAATCTATGTTCGTATCGGTCATTCCAGTCGAGGTAGTGTATGGAGATCCCTTCATGGATGTACCGAATGTCCGATTACGCAGGGGTGGGCACTTGATTGTGAACACTTTCCGTCATCTATATCTCGCGCAGTTTGAGTGAGAGAATTTTGAAACAAATATGACCGTATCCTTGAACAGGTTGGGACACGTTATAACTATCAACTGTCCACCCCAAACTACAACGGATACAACACAAACTGTGCTTCGAATGTAGAACAATTATTGAGCATTCTTACAACGGATGCTCAATCACATGATCCCTAGGCTGGAATAAGGGACGACAATTTTTCTTTTTCCAAAGGACACTCTCAGAGAAAGTCAAAACGCGTCACGGCAAAGCATACAGGTCACAAAAGGTAACTGCTTCTTTATTTCCAATTACATATAGAACAGAAGAAATTGGCTTCTTGTTCAAAATTATACTCAATTTGAGGTCCAATTCATTCGAGGCAACAATAGCCATAGAATTAATACAATAAACATAAAAGGAACTAATAAAACATGTACCAGATCTCCTTATTTTAAGTGACTCGTCTAATAGAAGGTACTTCTTTACCGGCCTGCAATTTCCTTAATAAAGAGACAACAGTAAATTATTTCAATTGATCGTATCTTTGTATCTGAACGAGACCGGATATTGCCTCCTGCCATGCATTGAATGAACCAAAGAATTACTGTATAGTTCAGTAGCGGAAAATCCTTTCAATCTGGAGCAAGAGGCAAAAGAGCTCTTAACGAATCGTAATATAGGACATTAAGCTACATCTTTCTTAGAGTCCAGGACACACACAAGTTGACGACAGATATATATTTTTCAGTGAGACATCTTAAAAGAGAACCAAACCCACTGTAGAGGTGAATGGCCAATATTGCATTGCATTTCATGGGTGTGTGTGGCACATGTCGTCAGGTCACCTAGTTTGGTCTCCCTGGCCTGGGTTGTTCGTGATTTTTTTTAACAGTAACGTTTTTAGTCACTCCGCTGACGGTCCCATTAGTTTGGGAAATGTTGGGTGAAATCTGTGCCAAATGGGATCTCTTGAGTCTTTTTCCTTGCAAAGAAAGGAAAGTCATTTCCTCTAGTCCGGACTTTCTCTTTGGAACCTTCAACCCACATATGTGTCCAAAAAGAACCCATTCCTAACACACAATGTCCACTCCATTGGACACTCACAGTCATTCTCCTCAATATAACGTCCAAGGACGGTTCCTTCCCATTAGTTCAAAACGGAGCGTTCTTTGAAATACTAATCTGGGGAACCGTGCCCGGCGCAAAAAATGCTTCCAAAAACTCCGTTTAAAGTAGAATTTAAAGGCACTACCATGGACGCATGCTTCGAAATTGTCTTGCTAAATAAATCGTGTAGTCCTCTGCGGAAAAAGCAAGGTTGTTGGATTTGAATGTGTTTTTGAAGTGCTGGAGGCCTTAGCCATCCCGAACAACTTTTGTGAAGGTTCTATCTCGATAGGTCTAACCGTATGGACGATTGGAATACATGAGCTTTGTGAAGTCATAGGACGAATTAGGACGCCAGAACGTGTAATTGGCCAAACGGGTAGACTTTCCCGGGAAGAACCTCCACAAAATTTGAGGTCAAGGGCCACAACATTAAAATGAAGTAAAATCCAACGGCCTACTTTTTCCCGAATAGAATACGCGGCGTTCTTTGCGAGAAGTTGTGAAAAGATGATACCAGCGGACTTTTTTTTTGCGCCCTTGTAAATAGAACAGAGATTCGCGGATTGGATTTCAAAAAGGGATGACTCTGTGAAATCTAAAAATGATCCTGAAAATCCATTCGTAAACCCGTAATATGCTGATTTGATTGATTATCTTACATCTTTGAAGGGTGAGATTCTGGTGATTCCGCTTATGTCTGAGGTCAATCACTGGATTCCCCTCGATATTAACTACATTGGAAGCATTTTTGCGAAGGTTGCAATCTTAACAAAGGAAACTTTTTTTGATGGAATGTGGGTGTGTGGAGACGGCGGTCCGCCCCCGCTTGATCCAAAATCTGGGCGGTAGAAATCTGGAGGTTGTAGTCCAAATCTAAGGATGGACATGGAATAGATGAACCTTAAGAGGAAATGAGACATTTTCCAACCAGAAAAGAACTTTCTTTTCTTGAGACTGGAAAAGAAATGAGGAGTCAGCGTGACAAGCATTCTTGAGCTAAAATGATGAGTTTTGAAATTGGATGTCAACGCTCTCAACTCAATTTTTCTGAGGGGCGAGGGAATGTGGAATGTCTACGTTTTTTAACATGCACTAATGAGACTACTGGGGAACCAGAATTCCATGTGAGTAATTGACTTGTGTGACATACGATTTTACAAATCCCAACGCAGCCGTATAAATCCACCTTTGACTTTGATCTTGAAAATCCACTTCAAATTTTATTAAATAGTCTCAGCATTTCAGTACATAGAGGATGGTTAATTGGAATTTCATGATGTGAAAGGCGAAAGAGCTTTCCGGGATATTCTGGGAACTAAACGCGCTTGCGATTCCCGGATTTTGAAACGTCTGAAGGTCATAAACACTATTATTGTCTGTCTTACGGATAAACTTGAATTCTTCTCAACATTCAGTCCTACAGAAGAATCCTGCCTTCAATTAATTGCTAGTCGAGATTGTCACTTAATAAATTGGAATTGAAATTGTAAAAATGAGGTTCTAGCTGATAGTGCCATTTTTGCCAATTATATGTCGTCAATTAATAACTCAACGTTCAATCAAACTACAAAAGAATTTTGAACGCGTCTGACCGCTTCAAAAGTGCATTACTGAAAGAACCTTTCGCCTGCGTTAAAGAATAGTGAGGATCATATTCAATATATTTTGTTAACGAATTATTTTCAATTACAGATCTCACGTATGCGAAAACAGCTGTACTTTACTGACTGCCACATAAAAAATCAAATGCGATAAACTGTCTTCTGTGTACGTCGTAGGTCTGGGCCATCGCAGCGCCGATAATTGATTTTTCGACATGCAGCCCTTATAATAATAGTGATGAGGGTTCAATCCTTTGAGTGAGGGTGGTGGAGAATGACTCTTGACAAATTTATGTCTCTTGCAATTTCTAATTACAATATGGGTCTGTCCGTCTCCACTTAAAGAGAGGTACCAAATTCTCCAGAATTGGATTATCGTAAAATGTCAATTAATGCGTAAATTTATTCCGATTCGTGTGAAGATGGCGTTAGTGAACCGTGTTGGTCTTCGACACTTATATATTTTATAGTGACTCGCATGTAGGGCATGCACAGATGTACGATATGTGTTAGTTTCAATTTCTAAATTGCCCTTTATTAGAGTATCAACCCCTAAAAACGCGTGTAGAAGAAAGACATTGCATTGCAAGGGGAGGTGATGTCCGGGTTAGAGCTTAATTACGGACAAGGCCACTACAATTTATTCACCATTAACCCTCGCACTTTCCATCGATACTTTGTCAAAACAACTACTCGCCCGAGATAAAAAATATTCGCGTTTTCCATGAAAAACTCTCTGTAGAAAACCAATACAGTATACAGTTAAGAATGCGGGAGTGCACCTGGTATTTTATATTTTCGATTGGATTTTTCGTTCTTCTCACGGGTAAAATTAAATTTTACTGTTTTTAAATATGAAAACTCGTGGTGATATACAATACTAGAATATGCCATCTCATCAGCATTGGTGAATTATGTGCTAAATATTCTATCTTTTCAAAACAGTTCCAACATCTATTTTGGCGATTGAATGCTGGAAATGTGTGAGTGGTTTGGACCCAAAATGTGATCCGTTCGAGCCAAAATCCATTCGGAGAATGGATTGCGACCATCTTGGTTCTGGCAGCGATAAGCCAACCTTGTGCAGAAAGGTCAGAGGATTCGGTAAGTAAGCCTTCTGTTTCAACTTCAATGGCAACTACGACTGTCACGGCTTAACAATATGGATCCATCTACAGTTTCGATAAAACGTTATTAAGGGTGCACACTTTGGACCTTAAGTTCACCACTGACCGTACAAACGAATATTTCGTTTTAAAATCAAGAAATTATTTGTTCGAAGAAAATGAGACACTATTCCCCCCGGGTTCCTTTCACGAAGCTTCACTGAAAATTTTAGTATAGAATCTATTTGAGGATGTCGAAGATAAATCGGCCCGTGTCGATAAGTCTCGATATACATATATGCCTATAACAAGAGAACTCTAATGAGACTTTTAGCGTATTATCTTCTTCGAAAAATAATTTCTCGAAATTTAAAACGAAATATTCGTTTGTACGGTCAGTGGTGAACTTAAGGTCCAAAGCGTGCACCCTTAACGCAAATTCCGGAACTCTTTCTATAAAGGAAATGTCGACAATGACAGAATTTAGTTAAATGTTCTTGTATAATAATGATTGCTTCGAATTCCGTCCATATAGACATTGTGGATAAATCGTGGTATACACTTCGAGGTTGTGGCGAAAATGGTCACAGACACGACGCCGAGCCTGGATGTAAATCTGGAAAAAATCTTCTTACTGGAAACCAGGAGACAACTTGTTATTGCGAGTAATTATTCAGTTTAAATGAGACAGTGACAAAATATACCACGAAACCTGTCTTCGCGGCTACTTGTGTAGTGATGTAGGAGCACCAGTCCTTACAGTATGAAATATCTATATGATTGACGAGATACGCAAGATTGAAAATCAAGTAGTTCTATTTCCTACGCTACCACTATTTTTTGGTCGGCCAAGGCAGGTTTCACCATATTCGAGAATGTCCAACTTCCTTAATTTAACCACCAAACTTTCTTATTTTCAGCGATGACTTTTGCAACAGCTCGGTAGCACTTCGTTTGAATTTTTGGACTTGTATTATCGCAACCTTGGTCGGGGTAGGAATTTTCATTCGTGGTAGCTTCTAATACAAGTAATTTCAACAACCTGGAACTTTCCAGCGCCAGAATTCAAACATGAATCATTGAATGTTAAAATTTCGGTATTCAATAAATGTTATCGTTTCTTCTTCCTACATATGTTGTGTTCAATCGATTGTTTTATAACGTGCGTAGTGACGTACAAGTGATCAACATGAGAATGTTGTATTCACTTGATATTAGTGGCTGTAGCGTTTGACCTTAATTGATACTGACGAGGTGACTCTGGAATGTTCAATACAACGCTCCCTGCCAATATTTCACTTACGAAGGAGGTACTCAATCAGTAGCACCCCTATTAGGAGAGAAAAATTATTTTCTTGATGATCAACCAAAAACTAAAAGTTCTCAACTGGAGAAGACTGTAGAGTTCACGGAAACTCAGCACAAAAATATTTGAAATTTCCCTAAAATAGTGGTAATTGAATGCCGCCACAACCGGACTCCAGGTCAAGTTTTGTTCACTCTAAACGCGTGTGTTAACGCATTAAAACAATAATTACAAAATCGCAATTTTGCCGCTCCGTGCGAACAATTTTATTGCTGGCCTCACCTCGGACAACCAAGAGCCACAAAACCGATCAACTGGTTCAACTACAATATGTTTGACTATTAACTTCTCTTTTATATGTATAACGTTTAAATGAGTTCTTATATATATGTTATAAATATTTTTTCTAATAATAATGAACAACGATTTATTAGCGCGAGTTTAGCAATATTTCGAACAAATAAATATAAATAAAATATGAACTAATTTTAAATTTCTGTAAAAATGTAATACTTGTAACAGCAGATTAGCCTTCGAAGCAATATCTTGTCTTCCGAGTCGCAACCAAATGTGTCTTCTAATCAAACTTAATTTAGGGTAAAGCTTCTAGAAGTCTCTTGGCTACAAGCCTTGCAGAGAATGGATTTTGGCCAGTGATTAGATTTCCGTATTTGACAACATTTTCAGCCCAGTTAACTCCACCATTAAACTTCCCTCCATTTTGTCTCAAAGCATCCTCTAGGAGAAATGGCATATGTGGGGTCATCCCTGCTTCATCTTCTTCTGCATTCGTAAATCCTGTGACATTTCTTCCTTCGACAAAATACAGGCCATTCGTCAATTTCATGTGAGCAAAACCGACTGGTCCATGGCAGACTCCCGCGATGACTTTCCCGGTCTCGTACATTCTTCTTGTAATTCGATGAGCTTCTGTGTCATTCCCCAAATCGAACATTGGTCCGTGACCACCAGGAAAGAAAACGGCGTCATAGTCATCCGGATTGATTTTACTCAAAGGAAGTGAATTATTTAGGGCTCCCATTGCAGCCACATTTGAAAGAAAGTCGAGGCACTCTTGGTCACAGGCTGCGTCACGAAGACTGGCAGGGTCATAAGGAGTTGGACCACCCAGAGGAGATCCAATCACAATTCCGTTGTTGGCTTCACTGATGAGATTGTACGGATGAGCTACTTCTGGAACGTACCACCCGGTTGGAACACCATTCGGAAGCAAACCATGACTGGTGACGATGAACAAAATTAAATGTGCGGACATTGTATTTAGTCGTTTGATAACTTTTGGGAATTTTGAATCGCTTGATTGACGATGAGACGAATGATATTTTTTTAAGGATTTTGCACCTATTTATATGTCCCGAGGAATATAACTCGCACGTGTGGAAATGTAAACAACTAGTTTCCCAGAAGAATCACTACAAGTGGGGGTGACATAATTTTTGCCGATATCTAGCCATGAATGACAAAGTAATTGCCGTAATCTATTATGTTATCTGACATTAATTCACTTGACCGTGGTCGTTGTGTCATCGATGACATAAGCAAATGTAAGTTGAGCTGACCGCAATTGAAATATTGATTAATCAATGACCAAATCCAAATCAATTCAAAACACGGATTTTCAATACCCATCTCTGTAACGGACGTCACGACTGTTTTTAGATACTTTGACTCATTGCTTATAATGAGGATAATTGCTTACTTAGATAAATAAATTCTATTTATGCTATATGTTGTTTGTGCGCGGTGTCAGCAAATACATTCCCTAGGAATATTATCAGTCGCGTAGGTCATAGATTTGCATCATGTGTCTTTTGAGTCTTCTCTTAAACTAAAATCTAAAACCTAATTAATTAGCCCTGCCACCAATTAAAATAATTTATAACTAATTGAGTTTACTCTGTGCGCTTTAATATTTCTTGTTTGTGTTTGGAATGTATGCATTCCATTGATCCTTGACATTGCATGGAGGAGGTCAAGGACGACGCATAACTGAGCTTACCTATTAGGCTCTGTATCGACGAACATCTCCCTCATCCGAAATAAATGTCCGAATAGAAATAATGAGATGAGAGCCCATGCTAGAAATATAGAGGGAGTGTGAGGGAAAGGATGATGCTGCTGGAAAGAAGGATGGTGCAGAGTATGCGGTCATGCCATTCCTGGACAAAGTATTTTATAATAGCAGTATGGCGAATTCCTTCATTCGCCTGATTCAGTCTCGCATATTCCAAAAAATGGCAGACTTCATCGCTTGACTGCAATGCACAAATTTCACTTATATAAATACCTTGTGTTCGAACGGGGAAATCAGTTGCTTTGAGCGATACCTTGCCCCCTGCCCCCGTTGGTGATGGAAATACGAAGGAATCAGTAACTGACAACCTGAAACAATCAGGACAAGCAATTTCTTGGGCATGCGTACATAAACTAAGGTAGCTTCGTGTCATTCACGAATTGATCTCCGAGTTTCGCATGTATGGCTCCAAACCAGATACCATTACATACAATACATTTATCGCTGTACATATATAATATCATGTTTGTCATATATGTGGATTTGAAATGAGTGTTCATTTCGATTTGCTTTCTCAGAATGGAATCCCGATTTTACAATTTGCCATGAAGTATTTATTTATTCGGACTGGTCAAATCTGGCAGATATGAGTTCGTCAGTGGAATTTCAGATTTGACCCCAGAATCCTAAAATTCACGTCCGAGGAATACTGGAACTCCTCAGAGTTCTCAAAAATCATACGAAAATTCGATTTGATTTGGAGGAGCGAAGTGTGAAGGCTTTGTTCAGTACTTAGAAAATTCTACATCGCATTTTTTTTCATGTCACGAAATATTTATTTCCTCTCAGTTTCACGCAGATTCATGATATTTTTTTAGAATACCCAGGTGATAATTTACATTTAGTCATATGATTCACAATTTTGGATACAATAAAATATAGTGCTATGACGTGCATTGCAGTTGCAACAGTTGTTTCGACAAGTTTTTGGATATTCTCTACCAACATATACTTGCGAAGTTGGAGTTGATCGAATATGTTATGAGGTACCTGTTCGTAATTTTTTGATTCGGCATTTAGATATGATAATTTCTTTTTGAAATTCCTTAGAACTGACAAAATCAATAGTGTTATTCTAATTCATGTATTAGCAAACGTTTTCTTAGTTAAGAATAAAGCAGAAGTTCAATTACTTAGACATATACTTTCTCTGTTTATTTCTTCCGAATCTTACAATAATTAACGATTTATTTTAGTGATGATACAAAATATTAGAATATCGACTGTTTAATTAACGTAAAGCATCGACTTTAGTGGTAAAAGTATAATACTTGTGGGAAAAGGTTACCCTTAAATACTCCTGCTGTATTCCTAATCGTAACCAAATGTCTAATTACAAACATGATTTACGGTAAAGCCTCTAGAAGCTTCTTGGCTACAAGTCGAGCAGAGAATGGATTTTGTCCAGTGATTAGATTTACATCTTGGATAACGTTTACGGCCCAGTTAGCTCCACCGTCAAAGTTGGCTCCATTTTTCCTCAAAGCATCTTCCAGTAAAAATGGCATGTGTGGAATCATCCCAGCTTCATCTTCTTCCGCATTCGTGAATCCTGTGACATTCCTCCCCTGGACAAAATACTGGCCATTGCTCAATTTCATGTTTGCAAAACCGACTGGACCATGGCAAACCGCTGCAACAATCTTTCCAGTCTCAAACATTCTCCTGACAATTCGATGAGCTTCTGTGTCATTCCCCAAATCGAACATCGGGCCGTGACCCCCAGGAAAGTAAACGGCGTCATAATCATCCGGATTGATTTTGCTCAGTGGCAGCGAGTTCTTTAAAGCCCCCATTGCAGCCACGTTTGAAAGAAAGTTAACGCACTCTTGGTCACAGGCTGGGTCATGTAGACTGGCAGGATCAAATGGAGTAGGACCACCCAAAGGAGATCCAATCACAATTCCGTTGTTGGCTTGACTGATGAGATTGTAAGCATGGCCTACTTCTGGAACGTACCACCCGGTTGGAAAACCATTCGGAAGTAAACCGTGACTGGTGACAATGAACAAAATTAAATGTCCGGACATTGTATGATTATTGGGTATTGGCTTTTAGGAATTTTGAAAAAGTTGATTGTGGATGAGACGAATGATACTTTTGTTAAGGATTTTGCGACCTATTTATAGGTCCTCGCACGTGCAGAAATGTAAACACCTATCCTATCTATTCCTGCAGAACCACTACAATTGGGAGTGACATAATTAGCCAGGACTGACAAATTATGTCATTATGTTATCTCGTATCAATTCACTTGAATGTAGAGCTGAGAGGCAATCGTCGGTGTGTTCATCGGTTACATAAGAAAATATGACTGAAGGTGGATGCACTTGAAATGTTGAAATACTGAGTATTGATGACCAAATCGGAATTATTTCAAAAACCGGATTCTCATATTCACAGTGCTAAGTTTCAACACATGTCACGTTTATTTTTGAAACATTAACTCATCATTGCTTAAAATGAGCAGAAAATGTCATGAAATTGAAATTTAATATAATTTGGAAAACGACACTCCGTCGTTATGACATGACACGGCATGAGCAAATACAAGACCAGCTGATTGCACTTGAAATACAAATTGGTGATGACCAAATCCAAAATCAAAATAATAAAAATACCCTGAACTTACAAGGTACACTCGTGAGGTGCCCCCTGAGTTCAGCAAGCGGACCCAACTTATTTGGTAACCTGGGTCACCCAAATGATGAATCTGAAAATATTATTTTGTCAAAGTGAAATGCTGACCCGTAGTTCGTCATCAAAGGTTATCCCCAGTGCCATCTAATGTAATGAGAAACGCAAACCACGGCTCCCTCTCATCTCACAATACATTAGATGGCACGGGGGATAACCTTTGATGACCAACTACGGGTCAGCATTTCACTTTGACAAAA
>JAQFYE010003405.1:0-15402 GCA_034694305.1 Protaphorura glebata
TATTACGGTCAAGAATTTCAGTTCGCACTGTTGTCAACATTCGGACCCGGCTTTGAGCCATCAGAAGAAACAAAGGATAGAGTAGTATATATGTACATAGAAAGCTTAACTAATGAATAAATTATAAATAGGACCAGAAGTTGACCTACAAGGTCAACTCTTCCGAATGCAATAATGGTTGGATTGTACACTGACTGCACATTGCAAGTCATTCGTTTGACAAATCGTAGTATCACGCACGATTACTAGTTAGAGTGATCCGTGAGTGAGTGAGTAGTTTGTATAAATGTTGCAATTTAATAACTACGTACTGAAGAAAGTCTTGTTTTCTCATCAAATCAATAAATAACTGTGACAAAGACGTGTGAAGTCGATTCCCTTTGTTTTCCGACCAAGATCTATGTCAACCGGATGTTATTTTTCTTAAAGGGTTCTTACCTTCCGTCCAACTACTCAACTATTCTTATAAATTAAAATGGTTTACAAGATTCAAGGCCATAATTATGATTTTGATGGATCCAATACCGCAAATCTTTCAATAAACGCCCGACCGTTTACTTAAATGAATATTTGATCCAACGTTTATTATCGACACATTTATTACCGACAAAAGATATCCGCTAGGTAAATGAGGTGAGCCGCGGGGTTTATTTTGGAAGATAAGAATTGGAGTTGGGTTGCGATGGTTGGTTGGTTGGAATGAGAGCGCCATCTGTTGATTGGGTGAGTGAGACGGGGTGTTACGTCATTGGAGGATTGACAGCCTCAACCTCAACTCATCCTCGTCTGTCTGTTCCGTTCCATTCCATTCTTTCTCATTCTCACTCATTCTCATTCTCTCAGGGCGACGCGGAAAGACGGACGACGACGGACCAGAGGACTAGGACTCACATCACAAATTCATCAGTATTCACTTTTAATCAGTGTCAGTCCCGGTGTCAACCACTCATTAAGGTAACATTCAAATACACTCCGTCCTAACACCAATCACAACCCCTACGACCATCCTCCGTCACTTCTCACTTCCCCTCGTCCACACTCAACACGACTCAGGTTTTTGACATTTGAATTTGAATCATTTTATTTCATAGATCCTTCGTTCCGTTTCTTCAATTTGTTTGTCCTTTAATCCTCCTCTCATCATTCCTGGGAACATCTTTCGTTGTGAAGAATACACCACCCATTCCAACAATGGGGCAAACGTTGTCGGAACCAGTCACGGCCAAGGAGTCGTCCTCCGTTCAGAATGCTAAATATAAGGTGAGCAAAGTTTTTTAAAGTCTATTCATTTTCCTTGTTTGTTTGTTACTCAGCACTGAGAATTACAAGGGGAGGTCACTGTTAGATAAGGAGTTCTAGACTAGACATTGTGCCGTCGTCGAGTCATCTGAGTCATCTCATAATCTCATATCACTACGTATAAATTGTGAAGAAATAGGAAATACAATCAGGAAGACTTTGACATTTCTGTTGTGTTTATTACCGTGCTCTTAATTGGCACGTTCCATCTAGTAGGCGGAATCCTCATAAGTTTAGTCTGAATGTTTATTCTATTTAATGATGTTTTTCCTCCCGTCCCTTCTGCATTATCATGTAGAAGGTTTATTGTAATTCATGCTTTACTGAAATATCTTGCTAGAGTGAATGACATTTTCCAGGATTCAGGACAGACAGATAACCGACACTTTTGCATAGGTGAATGAATAGGCGCATGGCATACATAATAGAAATAGAATATAACAAGTGTCGTTGACTTTTTCTTGTTGATTTCGAGAAGTTCAGAAGACCAATGTATGGTTGGTTATGGTAGGCAGAACGCAGCACGAGTAACTCGGAAATTATTAATGGCTTTGTTTTGCCAATACCAATACCGGTAGGTAGGACAACAATAGTTGGCGTCCGAACTCCTACGAGCTTTAGTGGACTATTAAAATAAGTCAACAGAATAGAATTGCCAATTCCGCAGCACATGGCAGATTTGATCAAGTATATTTTGTACTACACATCGTTTGATCTGTTTGATGGCTCTTGACTTGTTTTTAATCTTATCCTTTTCAACCAATTTGATTGATTGTTAGTCTAAATTATTTTTAACAGGTTGGATCCAGTAGCATGCAAGGATGGCGTGTTACTATGGAAGATGCTCATACTCATATTCTTGCTCTTCCTGATGCACAAAACACGGCTTTCTTTGGCGTCTACGATGGACATGGTGGTAAAACATTTAGTACTTTGTTGATTCTCAAATTTTTATTTGTCCCTCACGAAAGTGAAACCGAAACCGATTACCCATCACTATTTTATATACTTCTGGCTTTTTATTTCATTTCTACCGAAACCGAATCTGGAAAAACAGGTTTGTGAGTTTGTGTTTCACCCGCATGCGGTCGAATAGTACGGAAGAATTTAGAAAGTCAATTCAGTTTCGATAAGTAAATCTAAAACTTTCCCATTGACTTTACCCATTTACCATTTTAATTTCTTTGTTATTGAATTTCTACATTCAATTATTTGATAATAGGTCCCAAGGTTGCTCAGCATGCTGGTCATCACCTTCATAAATTTGTTGTACAAAGACCAGAGTATCTTGAGGACGATGTTGGTGAGGCACTGCGACAGGTAGGTATAAATAACAGTTCCAACATACTTCACCTTATTCATCCTCGTCTATTCTTATTGTGTTTTTCTTTTCAGGGATTTTTGGAGTTCGATTATTCAATGGTTACTGATGAAATGATGCGTGAAGAGCTGGCCGGAACTACGGCTGTTACAGTCCTAATTAAGGACAAGAAACTCTACTGTGTATGTTACAATTTAATTTTCAGTCTTATGTAAGTCAGTCAAACCTTCATTATAAGAATGAAAAAGTGCAGCTGTACGCAAATTAGCTTCACATTAATAACTAACCATTATGTGCATTACGCAATTGAAAATGATGGGGCAATGAAGCCTGTGTTAAGTTTTGTTAGTCAAAGTCAGGCTTCATAACTGACGTTTTTCAGGTATACCTATTTAGTATAATATGCGGTTTAACATTAATCTCTCTGGAATACACCGATTCAAATCCAATTAATGAAAAAACAATACATAAGTAATCCTACACCTGATGATGATTCTAATATTGAGTTTTTATTCGAACTGGTAGGCTAATGTTGGGGACTCACGCGCGGTGGCTTGTATCGCTGGTCGAACCGATGCCCTGTCACAAGACCACAAGCCTAACAATCCTGATGAGACTGCCCGAATTACTCGTGCTGGTGAGTTTTTTTATTTTACAGAAATTCTTAAGCAGTTTATAGTGCAAGTTTGAGCTGATTAATTTTCTTTTTCAACTGTTTTAGGCGGTTGGGTCGAGTACAATCGTGTGAATGGAAATTTGGCTTTATCTCGAGCCCTGGGTGACTTTGTGTTCAAAAGGAATAATACATTGAAACCGGATGAACAAATGGTCATTGCTCTCCCTGATATTGAAGTCAGGGAAATCACAGAAGACTGGGAATTTATTATTTTGGCATGTGATGGTATCTGGGATGTTGTTACCAATGAGGTAAAAAGACCAGCACTAATATCATGTTTATATTTCAAACGGAGATGATTTTTCTATTAAAACACTCTGGTAATCTTATTAGGAAGCGGTTGAGTTCGTTCGTCGACGATTGAGCATGAATTTGGAACCTGAAACAATTTGTGAAGAGCTCATGACTAGCTGTCTGGCTCCAGACTGTCAAATGGGTGGATTGGGCTGCGATAACATGACGGTTTGTGAACAACTTTGAATTAAAATTTGAACATTATTGTACTGGAGCGGGAGACCACAGCTTTACTTGGAGGCATTTGTTTGAACTTTGTGACTCATTCTCAAACCTCACCATATGATTGACCACAAATGTCTAATGCACTGACGTGTTTGCCTGATAGGTTATTTTGGTTTGTTATCTGAACGGAAAACCCTACGAGGACCTTTGCCGTCGTGTGTCTTCAAGCTTTGCGCCGACTGCTTCCACTAATTCCTCCCTCAACGGAGAATCGGAAGAACAAGTCTCGGTGGATGAAGAACCAGCCGGGCCGCGTGAAGAGAACGAGAATGACTCGGATTCGAGTCCTTGTTCTGACCCGATTGATAATAAGTAACAAAACTCTCCAAAGAACTCACAAAACTCATTATATAATTCCATCGCTCCTAAATTCAATCTATCAGTTCATCCAAACCAAGCACTTTAGAATAGATGCTCCTTAAAATTGTGAAGTATCTAAACCATGTTAAGTTTAGATTGAGCTAACTCGTTAAAAATATATGTAGTTTGATTCAATACATATATCAAACTGCACTAAAATATAACAAACAGAGAACGGGTTAAAGTGTCGTTTTATGTATACGTTTTGGAGGCGGATTATTTCGAGGATCCATTGTAGACTGTCGGATTTTGCATCAAATTTAAATAAGGATTTAGGGTAGATCTTCCCAATGAAAAGTACATTGCACGGAGTGAGTGTACTCAAAATATTCACAAAATACAAAACAACAATGTCGATATTTTATTTTTTCATAGTTTTAAAAAATAGTGGAGAAACATAAAATATAGATCAGCCAACTTCCTCAACTAGCTTGGAATACACGTAGTTAAGCATATCGTCCTTAGCCGCGTCAGAGCAGATATTTAAATGAAAGAAATTTTGTATCAATCGCATTTCTTCATTTTTCGTAGAGTTTAGCATTGCAAAGGAAGTTTCATACTTGCGATGCCTATGTATTTTTCGTAGCACTTGGACTACTGTAAGTCATCAGTTCAGTTCTCATAAATTGTACTGGTTTTTCAGTACCATTTTTAGAAGATCGTGCACGACTATATTTGCAATGTATTTTGTAATGTGTACACTGATAATTTTGAAATCCATGTTGTGGCGACATATTTTATACTTCTTGATTTCCCGTGCATTCAACTTTTTTTTTGCTTCAAATCGTGTTCCTCTTAGGTGATCCCTTTACAACGTGAGATTGGAGTTTTACGTACATCTGAGTGATAAATGTCGGCCAACCGATAATATTACTTCGACATTCAAATGAATTTCATACCTTCGGCCTCGAAAACTTTGAAAATTTGAAACGCAATTTAGAGAAGCGAGCTCCAATTTCATTTGCTCGAGTTTTAGTTACTTTATTCGTTCGGTTTCATTTTTTACAGTTTAATTACCGAAGGGTTTTGATCTCTTAATAATTCATATAGGAATAACACTGCAATTGCAAGGATACTTTTTAAATGTGTGTACAGTCCGAACATCATTAATTATTTCCATTTCAGTTTAGAATTTTATTTGTAACGTTTTAAATAAAATACCAAGTAAAAGGACATTCGCACTGTTTCGTATGGAGTAATTTGAACAATTTATGTATTCGTTTCGTCATGAATTTTAGGGACTGTTCGTATATTCGTAACGCTTTTTAGGGTTGTGTAGTTCGTATCTGAGCTTAGCGTTATTGAGTTCATTGTTCGTAATTTACAATGGCGAAAATAGCGTTACAGGTGGATACGTTTGGACATGATATATTTTAGAAATAGCACATTGCTCCTAATGCTAACGTTTCTAGCCAAGATCTTTCCAAGGGTATCCACGAGCGGTGCCGGTGAGAAATCCAAAGATGCTCTCAAAGAATTTAGAAAAATATTTTTTTAATATTTCAGATAGAACTTCCAAATCGTCCACTATAAAACGTCAAATTAATTATGAAACATATTCATCTTCAAAATTGCTTTTAACCGTGCAAATTAAAGTTAAGTTTTCTTCAAAATGTTGTGACAATTGCCCAAAACTTGATTAGATTTCTTGATTAATTGTTTGATTAGTCTAGAATTAAGGTTAACCCAGAGTAATTTAAATTAGCTATAACTATTCTTCAATATTGTATCTTCTGTAATCGGTTCAATGTATGGACCGTCGTCATACAATGTTGTAATTTACGACTTGTAAATCCTGGTTGGGCTAGTCAATTTGGAATCCTTTTGTTTGAAATTGTTTCAACAGAAGCCTAGTTTTATGTACGTGATTCAGTTTTTCAAATGCCAGAACGAAGGCCACAATTTCCTTGCATATCTACTTTCCAAGTTCACCGGTGTTTCGACTGTGTTCTAAATCTCATCTTTGTTAGAAGTCGCGTGGCATAGCATGAGTTCGCGACTTCGGAACAAATTGTCTGTATATAACATTAGTTCATTATCCCCGCGATGGTTAATTTCATGTTGTGATTGAATGAATTGAAGTAAATGTTAATTGCATTAGTCTAAGTACAAATTCAGTTGAACTCAATAAGTACATTGTTTACATATATTCAGGAATACGAAACGATTAAAATGAATATAAATTCGATATTATAATTTTGTATGTTTTACTTTTTTCTCATCATGTCTCAGCCAAGATTATTTTCACAATTTCTATTAACTCAGTTTCGGTCTAATATTAACCCAGCAATCGATCAAATCCTTCGTAAATGATTTTATATGACTTCTTGGTACTACTAATTGTAAGCCGACTGGTTAGAAAAGTGATATTTCGATTTTCTCAGTAATTTCGCATTTTCAGACAGCAGTTTTATGATATTTTGTGCATCGTTTATAGAGTTACTGTCAATCTCATATCGTCTAATTGTGTATTTTTGAAAAACTGACCATTTCTACACTATTCGAAAATACTAATTTTTTCAATTCTCCATTTGCCATATGGTGCACTTTTGGAGAACAGTTTATGTTTGAAATTTTACAAGAGTAATGACCTGCGGACCAGTTAGACCTTGTCAAGCGCCAACGCATTTATTTGTTTCCAAACTGGTGATGACAAGAACAGTAGTTCTTGTCCTATCAAACAAAAAGCGGTTATTGAACAAGTTGACATGGCTTGTACATTAGTATTAAGAGAGGCAATGACAGGAATTGGTATACTGGAGGTGTCAGAATAGTTTCCAAAGGTTCATCACAGTGCAATACATACCCCGGACAAGAAACGATAAGTCTACGTTATTTGCATGGTGAAAGTCGAGAGTGCTTTCTTCGCTTTAATGGAAGTGGCAAATCCTCGACGTACACATTTTTCACAACTTTGTTATTACAATTTTATAAATTCAAGCTTTCCATTGAATGAATAGTTAATTTAAGTTGATAAGATAAATTGGATATTAGGTTTGTAAATGTTCGTAGCACAATGACAATAAATCTCCATTAGATTTTATTTTGGTGAAAGTCAAAGTGGTCGTGGTTCGTATTTCACTTCAGCTCACAGTATGACGAGGAATTCGAGGAAGCTTAATCGAGTTTATTGAATACTTAGAGTAGAGCTTTGGATTTTGAAAGACTTAATTTACTCTTCTTCCTCTTCCTCTTCTACCTCTTCTTCCTCTTCTGGTTCGGGTTCGTCATCAAAATTTGGTTCATCCAATACATCAGGAATTGAAGGTTCCTTTACAAAATATAGGAAGAAGTATTTTTAGATAGTACAGTCAGGACTTAAATTAAATGCCCGGCTACATGTGATTATTCTATAGGCTCTACAATTCAATTGAAAGTCAAAGTGGAAGTAAGAGAAGTTGAAATGTTAGTATTCCAATATACAAAAAAAAAACTTTTGACGTAATTGCATTGAGATTGAGATTGGCTCCGAAATAGTATATAATAAAACCAAAGTGGAACTGACGACGATAGGTTAAAAAGAGGTTTTACGAATATTTTAAACTTGGAAGAAAAAAATTATTCTTAAAATAATATGGTCGAATTCTAACTGGACTGCATGCAGTGATTTAATATTGGTATTGTGGTTATTATACCTGGATTGATTGAAACTATTAGAGTGAAAGTTTTAATAAAAGTTTAAAGCTTAGATTTCCAATGGGCAATTCATTTTAAGAGAACTTTCCACACAAAGTGATCGGGCTTTCAGAATGTATACCCATCCCAATTTGTGTTTGGTGCCTGGAACGCCTTGAAGTATATTTCCAGGCAACCTGATCTTTCTGCTGAATCTGCTAACGACATATTTTCATTGTGTTGCTTACATTGATTGGTTCATCTTCAGGAGTTTCTGGCTCTCCCTTCTTTTTGCCAGGCCGTTCGCCGAACCACTTAGGTAGCTTGCCTTGAGAGATTCAGAAACAACAACCATTCAGGACGGACAGGTTATATATAGAATTTAATGCGCTGTATTATTTGGACAGGCTACAGCTTATAAATTTTGGTCGTACTGTGAGTGATATTTAAACTGTTGGTCTCGTCAGCATTCTTCACCGCGATAGGTAACCCGTTCCGGTAACGTCTCCGGTGAAATCCTGAAAACGTTTTTTGATTTTCCACCGCGCAATAACTCTCAATAAACGTTCAGAATTATTCTAATTGCTGGCATACGGTCGTGGAAGACTCGATGTGATTGAATCACCATCAAAATTTGCAGCAATTAGAATTCATTCTGAACGTTTATTGAGAGTAATTACGCGTTGGAAAATCAAAAAATGTTTCCCGGATTTCGCTGGAGACGTTACCAGAACGGATTCTCTAATCGGTGTAGAATGCTGACGAGGGCAACAGTTATATCACGTACATTATTTGCAAGTAATATCTTTTGACTTTTGACGGTGTCGAAACAGTGATAACATAACCCGTTTCGAGGTGATGAGCACGGTATTGAAATTGTTTAGGTTGATATCTTACTTTTTTGACGTTCGTCAAAGGATTTAACCATCTCTGTCCAGTTTTTCTCCAGGGACTCCTTATTGAGTGTGTCCAAACCCTTGGTTAGGGGAATAAAGCAAAATATAGTGAAAATCTTAGTAGGTCATAACGTATTGTTGACGGTAACCACACTCTGTCATTCCTATCGGCTATTATTTCCTAATTGGGACATGAAATAATTTTTTCCAAAGCACTTACCCCCTGGAACAATTGCTTTTTGTCCTCATATGATTTCGTATCCACTCGTCTCTCGTACTTGGAGGCGACTTGGAGTTTTGGTGGGTATTTACCAGTTAGGGCCCTGCAGAATCAGAAAAAATATTTTAGGAAATAGCCTCACCGATATGAATATGACAGGTTAAGGACCTGCATCGCTATATGCTCATGATGCGTTAGCTCATGCGGTCCGCATACCTCACGACCCAGATTCAACATTCAAACCATATATTGATAGCGAACTGAAGGGATAATTTATTTTAATCCCACATTTATCTGCTCATATTCAGGAAAGAATTTGCTTCAACCCAAATCATGATCACCAGTTAGGAAGCTAGGATACACACAAGGGCGAGGAGAACTCCAAAACAAGAAAACGGTTAACAATTAAAGCGCGTGTATTTATTCCGTGCGACAAGAATTTCATTACCTCCAATATAGACCGAATTAAATAATAAAATATCGATCATTTATACAGAAAAATCGTCAAATTTAATTGTTATAATCGAAGAAATACCAGGCGAAAAGATCGAACGAGAAGCCCGCAAGAAAGAAAGGATTCATTCATAAAGAAATCAGCCAATTCTTACACCTCCAGATTATTTTTTGAATAGATTAGTGACGACTCTTTGACACTTACTCTGGATCTAGACCTCGTTTCAAGGCCTTGTGCCGCAATTGTTGTTTCTGACGTTCTTTCAACTCTTTCAACTGGAAAGGAATTCAAAACAAGGGGACATTTAAAACACTTTTAATCACACAGAAACACGACTTCCGATTTCTTGGATTTTTTGAAGTACTTAGAACCGGAGTTCTGTTTAGCTGTATTTTATTTTGGCGTTAAAAACTTAGTTTGCGTCCCTAGGTGGCTACATTCATAACACAATGAGAAAGTACTGGGCATGGGCAGTCATAGTTCAATATGCGCCAGGTTAAATGTTCTTTCGTTTTAGTTAATTAGTAAAATGCTAGTCTATAAATTCGATCACTCTTTTCTCCGCCGTGTTATAGCCATGTTATTTCCTATTGTGTCATATTAATTTCGACAACTTCAAAGTTTTGCATCCCATCCGCTTGTGCCATAGTTCTGGGCAGTAATAGTTCTCTCAGACAAAATGAGCGATTCTCTCTAGTTTAAAAAGTAGACAAAAGGAGAGTGAACACAGCAAGGGAATTTTGGACGATTTTCTTCTTAATACTATCAGGGGGTAGAACAATCGGACTTGATAAAACCTGGGGATTAAATCAATATAGCAGTCATATTTCTCACGTCATAATCTTGACGTTTTTGACGTTCTTCCAAGTCATATTTCTCTGTTTCCAGACGAACAATTTGTTCCCAAAGTTCTTTTGCCTTCTTCTTGAGGGTATCACCAGATAAACCTGACACGTCGAGAGGTTTAATACGGAAGCCGGGTGAAATTTTCTTTTCCTCTTCCATCTGTTCCTTAGTTTTAGTCAGTTCTTGACGTGCTGATCCCGGCTGGCCCAACTAGTATTAGTACATTCATTAAGTTAATCAAGGTTTTCTAGAATCATTACCTCATTTCTCTTTATCATTTATATTAATTACGTCGGCCTCAGATCTCTTCTGGAGGAAACCCCTTCCAGTTAAACTAGCCTGGAATTAGAAAATTGAAGAAACAAAAACAATTATATTTAGTGAAAGTTTATTTGTGACTAAATAGTTCCTAAGAAATATAATACTTTCTGGGCCTGAAGCAACAGTTGTCTTTTCCTTTCCGCCTCTTCAACACGATGAAGCTTTTCCTCATTATCCCTTTGCCTTTTCTCTTCAGCTTCTCGCAAGCGACGTTCTTCTTCTTGTCGTTTCTTTTCACCCAAATGCTTTTCCTCTTGTTCGCGAAGCGTCTTAGAATCATACGTCCGTATTTTATTACACTCCTGGAGTTCATTACATGCGGTAACAGACAGTTTCCTGTCCAAGATCACCGGGTTCTCGACCAAAACGTGATCGTGCAATACTTCTGGACACAACATCGACTGAACCAGGTGATCAAAATGTCGCATTTTTGTAAATTCTGATAATCATCTTACTTTTCTTTTGCTCTGATGATCTTTGAGTTTCCTGAGGTCGTCTTCTTCCTTTGCCCGTTGTCTCCTCCATTCCAAGATGTATTCCTTCAATTGCTCGTCTAAATCCGATTTCTTCTGCTCTTGTTTCTGTAACGTTCAATTTAAAAATACTAACGGCATGAAGGGCTGTACTGTACTGAATGCTGTATTAACGCATGATTGTATCAGGAGTCACCTTAATGAATTCGGCTTCACTGCTCTTCGCCTCTTCCCTTCAAAACGTTGGAAACAATTGAATACATTATTTTATAGAAACATCATACATAAGATGGTTAATATAATATTACCGCAAAACAAAACAATAATAGATAATATGTAGCGATGTCAGTTCATCAGTAAGCACTTTAAGATTAAAATCCACGTTAAACTGGATCCAATATTTAGTATCAGAGTAATTTTTACTTAAATGGCGTATCTGGACAGTTTGAACTTTAAAAATATGGCGTTTCCAAATCCTCAGCTTAGCTTGCTAATCGCATTTCTTAACATTCTTGTGAATTTCTTGAAAATTGAAATCAGTCTTTTACGGATAATCCAAATTAGTTATATTTTCATTCCGAACTAAGAGTTTAAAAACCTTTATTTCGAGTGAATACAATGTAAGGTTGACAGGAGGACGGGTTTGGAAATGGAATTTACTAGTTCGACATTAGGAACGTGTATTCTACGACATTTTGGGATGCATCTAGGAAGTTTTATTGTTACAGGTACTGGCGACTCCACAAGGCCATCCAAGTATTGAAAAGAATGTCCTTACTTTTGTGCAGGTCTCCTGAAGTCACATTCAAAAATAAATAAATTAAATTATCATTAGTTAAGTAAACATTTTAACACAAAACAAAAAATTATGAAATATAATATTCTTAGACTGTTGCTATTATCGCTCGAATAACTGTGAATCCTGAACTTATATTCGAAAGTATGGTGATCGTGTAATCAATGTATTTCTTTCTATTATTTAAGACTCACTCAATGAGCAAGAATATTTCTCTGAATATTTAGAAAGGAAATGATATGTGAGGAAATAAAAATATAAACGCTACAAAATGGCGACCAAAGCGACCGAACCATTATTTCACACAGCTGTATATTGTAGCATTTGCGTTTTTACTTCCGCTAGGTGTCGCAGTCTCATACCTATTTCGATTAACGCGTAATAAAAAGCTGATCAACAGTCAGTACCAGAGAGGAGATAGTATATGTATACTATCTCCTCTCTGTCAGTACGTAATAGTTGAAGGAATATTTTATAATGGTTACTGTAAATGCGAAAACTTGTGTTAATTGATTCACTTACACTTCCTCTTCTTCTTCTTCACTGAAATATTAAAAAATACATAGTCATTTTAGTGATTTAAACTTCAAGTGCCTACTTGGAACGATATTGACAATTTGGAAGTTCCTGAAACCATATTGTTTCTATAAAATAACATTACTACGCCACTAGGGAGCCAAACTTCCTACTTGTTTAATGTCGAATAATTTGAACATATCGGTACATAAGTGGATCCTACATATTTAAGGCATCTTAACCTTGATTAACACATTTTCTCGCAAGGACTAATACGATATTACCGGTTTTCTTCCTGTCTTGTCGTTACCACACATTTTCCAAATTCAATTTTTAAATGCAGACTCAGAGAGCGGTCTGGCGTAACAGTTGCCATACGTATTTATGTGTTTCTGTATTGGCACACATATTTTAACAGATGCTGAACACATTTAGCCGTCTATTAGTAAGTGTTCTTGTTCATTAAACATTTGCAAAATTCTAATGCATTGAAAAAGTTTGGTTTCCTGAGTGGCATCGTGGCATGTGCCCTCATGGCCGTTACAGCAGCCGCATCCGGTTGAAATGGTGCAGTTTGCTCGGTGGATTGAACAGTTTCCAAAAATGGTCTTGCATAATATTAATTCTGTCATAACATATTAAATTTATGACTATGCCTTGACTTTCCAAAGTTAACCCATATGCTTACTTAAAGAAACTTCAGGTCTAAAAATCTCACATTTTATTTGTTTTTAGCTTTAGCTAGTTTGGTGTAGTATTTGTTTCACGCAGTCTTGAGTTAAAAGGTCCGTAATTAAAGGTAGCTGCAAGACCATGTGAAACAGACTACTGCATACTACTCACAGCTAACAAAAATGATGGTACTTTCTGATATTGTGAAGAAAAATTCGTACAACCTCGTCTAAACTATCTGGCGAGGACAATTTTTGTCGACATTTGTCTTATTTATCGACAGTAGGAAAAGTATCGACAAGTTAGGTCTCAGAGAATGGCAGCCTACGCAATTTAAGATATTTTACTATTGTCTTCATTTCTAACTCAGTCAGAGTCAGAGAATATTTTATTAATGGCATAAAGTTCCGTAGCCCTTACAGTTAAGTGTAATATGGGTGTCACAATCTTCTGACAAAAAGGTTAGTATATCTACAAATCCGTCCAGATTCATGGTCATGCACCTTCGGTTACTACTTTCTCCGTTCTTAGCGTTGGATTAATGAGAGCTTTCATGAATCACAAGATTGTTCATTAGTTATTATTATTAAGTCCATTGGGAGTGGACTTCCTTTTACTAGGGATCAATTCATTGACAACGGTTCCAGCAATTTTCACTGTCAATTATTTTGACAGACGCTTACGAGATATCAATTTGATGTGGGGTCAGTTCTGGTGCCAATTATTCTAATACAGAGGCCTCATCTATGATCTCATTTTCACACATTTTATTCAATATGAAGTTCGGCTTTAATTATGATTTGATCTAAGAAAAGAGTTTGAATGATTACGGCACTCACGAATATTCTTCCTCGTCAGACATGACTCAATCGACTTCCAGGAAGAGCAAAAATGAAAGGGTTCAATTAATTCGTCAAAAACAACCACTGGGTAAGCTAATACCAATTTGAGTGTATATGTACAAAATTCCGTAATGTAAAAATGAAGGAAGAACGCACTTGACGGAACGAAGGAAAATAAATCAAGAGTCACAGATCACGGATCAGAGACGAGTCTGGAACTGAGCGAGGAATCTTGGAATCAAGTTTAAAGGATCTAAAGCATGTTTTCCTCCGAAATTCTTTCAACGTGTTCTGACAAAGATCTCTTGGGATAAAAATAGTCATACTAGGATAACACTAAACAGTACTTTCGCGCTTCTTTGATGCACCCTCAAGAGAGTTTGTACGTGCGTGCTTAAATTATTTAGTCGTGGTCCCTGACAGCGCTTACTATGGTTGACCTATTTGCATTTAAGCATATACCAAAATCATCGTCACCGTACGTTATCGGAAGCTTTTTGATGTTTTTCGATTGTAAAACATGCGTTTACAGAAAGTGGGCCGTATTTCGGTACGCGAAATATCGAAATTGAGGAAAACGTATTTATGTAAATTCAAGCTAATCGGACGGAACCGATACACTTGTATCTAGTATCTGGTAATAATCTGACGGAAAATATTACATTCAGAAAATATAAATATATATAAATAATATAATATAATATATATATATTATTGAATTGTCCTGCATAGAACTAGGGCATCCAAATTCGAAGGTACTCCACGTATTCGAATAATGAAGTATTTGAAATAAAAACGACCAAATATTTGAATAATATTCGAATATTTTTCTTCTTCATATGTCAAAAGCAAATCTTGGAAAACTTCATTATGTATATTCTTCCGTTATATAACACACTCCTTACATTTGCTACCTAAAATGTGATCTGAAAACACAATAAGCTCATCTACTGTGTTAAGAAAATGCTAAGTTTCATTTTTCAAGTGATATTTTTTGAATATTTAACATTTCGTCGAGGTCAAGATCCCAAGTTATAGTCCCTGGTCCGATGATTGCGATGTTGGTAAATCGCAATCATCAACAAGGTAGTGAGGTTTTCCATCTTGTAATTTATTATTTAAAACACTATAATTTTTTTTTCAATTCGTGAACAAATATTGGGTCTTGAGATCAATTTTGACCGAAGGTTTCATGAAATGTTCCAAGCTAAATACTGAAAACAAATAATATGCTCAGAAATTGAACCTAATCTAACCGGCAGTCTTCAAAATATTGTAGGTTTTCCGGTAATCATATGTGTTGAATAACGATAAAGTTTCTCCTGGTTTCCAACGCCGATCAACGAAAACTCTAATGTCAATTTTCAACAAGTTGAATGAATTCAGAAATTCTACCCGAAAAACTAATCCACTCGAAAATGTGTCGGGGTTTGTGATTGTTGAGTTGTTTGTCTGTCTGTGTGACTGAAAATGTAACTGAATACTGAGATACTTTGATGCAAGGCTCCTTGACAACCATCTCCCCTCCCCACAAGGTTAGCTCATGCGGAGTTTGTGGAAGGGAAAGTTGTTTGTT
>JAQFYE010003406.1:0-15402 GCA_034694305.1 Protaphorura glebata
AAACCGAATACCGAATATTCGGTATTCGGTATTATTCGGCCGAATATTCGGTCAACCGAATATTCGGTCCATCCCTAGAAGGGAGAATTACAATACATTCGTTCATATTAATTTGTAATTTTATATTTCCAGTGTGTTCTATTCATGGACTCAAGCCATTGCAATTGTAGTATTGCAAATCCAAATGATGCTTCGGCTCCGCCAAAAACGTTCAATTTCGACGGTGTCTATTACACGGAATCGACAACGGAATCAATCTACAACGAAATCACCTATCCTCTTGTAGAGGTAAAAATACTGGTTCATCCGTTAGTTAGTTAATTTTAATTTATTTGCAAACCATTAGCCATGTGGAACACCAATCAAGTTTCCTCAACAGCGAATTTAACTCCGGCTGGGTTGATGATTCTGGTTTACTTTGGATATATTTCTGAATTAGAATTGATATCCTTATTGTGCGGGGTTCAACGCAAAAGTTCAACAGTTCTAAATAGACCAAGTCAAATCGAAACGAGAACATTAACTAAAATCGGTGGTCCGTTCATTTGTACACACCGATATTCAACTCCTAGGCCTGAATTTGATTGCAAAGAGTTGGCGGAACTATTTTTTTTCGCAATCTTCTTTAAATATGGTGCATGTTGACCTGCCCTTCCCTTTGAAATGGCGAAGGCGAACTCCGTACGTGTCAATATACGTTGTAATATTCAAGTGATGATGCTTTCTCGAGAATAGTGTTTCCTTTCCTAGAAGGTTTATAATTCAAGACTTTCAAATGAATGTGCGTGACTTGAGGTAGCGGACAACTGCCGTCGTCGCTGTCAATATTTTTTGCAATCTAAGCATTCTGTTGTCTTCAATACTTTAGTTCCTGGTTGGCAATCAATGAACTTGCCGTAAAAATGGAGATTCTTGACTTATACAAATGCAAAATTCAAACAATTATAACATTGAGGCATTGCTCTAAATTAAGCTCGTTGTTTGGTAAATAAGACAAGATAAGAAAAAGGTTATCTTCAACGGTTCGACGCGAGGGTTTAATCGTCGCAAGATCGGAAATGTAGCCCTAGTTAGAAGTCTTCCGCGCTGAATTCCGTTGCAGACATTGTAACGAGCACTACGAAATCCTTCGACAGATTAAATTGATTGATAAAAAAAACTATCTGCTCAGTGTTTTCAAAATAAACTGTTGTAAACAAGAGGACTATGTTTGACAACAAGAATCTTTAAAAAAATAACTTCCTACTGTTAGAATAACAGAAAACAGCATAATAATAGGCGAATAATTCACTAAATCCACATATAATGTTAAATATTACAGTCTTAAAAGAAGACATAACCAATTGGACGTTTGTTTGTCAATTAAACTCTCAGTCCATTCTTCAAAGGCTCCATGTCTTTGAATGGTTTAAGCCTAGCTGGTAGACACTTGACCAGACAAGTTGTCGTATATTTGCAATTAGTTTGAAAGGACTCGCACGGGGAGCAATTAAAAGTTGGAGAACCGACTTTCTCTGAACAACTTTAGATTCCAAAAAGATAGATATGAGAAGAGAATTATCCGCATTCAAAATCTTATGGAAGGTCGTAAGGGTAAGAAAAACCATACGCTCCTTCACGGTCTGGAGTCCAAACCGTTCATAGAACGATAAGATAATCCTTAATTCCAACGGATGTCATGTGGTCACGTCCTTGGCTCCTGTGATTTTGGAGATCTCCTGATTCCTTCCCGCAACCACAGACCCGATCATAAAAGTGTATGGCAGTTTGTCATCATCGAGTCGTAAAATTTATTAATGTAACCTACAAATTTTGTGAATCTAAGTCAGCCACAATGAGTTATCATTTTAACAAACGACATTTTTTTTTGAACGGCCATTTGAGAACATATCTACCCTTCCGAGATAATATAATCACGTGTTTACTGCTCGGAAACTTCTTGTACATGGACACGCAAAAATGCAATTTTTTGCTTAATTCGTTGGAAGATGGAAATGTAGTTATTCACGGTTCAGAAACGAGGAATTTCTGGGCAAGAAAGTATTGTCTGGCGAAAAGTGAGAGCTTCCGCAAGCACAAGCTTGTCGATGATAAACATTAAGTAGGTATTACGCCAAAATCCAATAAAATATGGCACTCTAACTGACAATGGAAGAGTGGTGTTGGATATTATCAGACCGTAATGTTCGCATTGTATTTGTATCGGCATGTTGTGAGTTGACGCTTCGTTTATGCAACGGAGAGAATATTGAATTTTGTCCAAACCTTCAACTTGGCTGCAGACAAAATGAAATTCATAGGTTTCGAGTGCTTGCCACATGCTAAATTGCGCGGCTCGTGTTTAATACTTCTGTGGAAGGCTGAGGAACTCCTACGGCAGGAAGGACGATTCAAGGTTGACCACTCTCAAGTCATGAATAATTTACGGACAATGGTCTGGAAGTTGACATGGAATGAAAATTTCCACGCGACAATTATTCTACCATTAGTTTAATTATATTGACTTCAAGTATTGAGATTTATATCGAGGTATGGCGCACGAGGTTGTAGTATATGACAGAAACTTCACAAGATTGGTAGAATCATGTACTTGACCACCACAAAACATGTGATGAATTCAAGGTTGTTAAGTAAGACCACAACAATGTAAATGAGATGGCAAAGCAGATACGGAACCGACATACCCGAGACCAACGCATCCATTATATTTAAGAAATTAACAGGAAAATGAACATTCGACATTAGAGAGCACTTAAAATAAAAAGAAAAGAAAAAGAGTATTGAGATTAATCGCTAACACTTGGAATCCATTAACCTTAATGTGAAGGCATTTGAAATCTGCAATTGCTCTGCGTTTTCCGTTTTCACTGTGGAGAAAGTAGATACTATTTTATTGCTACTATTACGGTTCTAATCAATGCTTAAGGGATGATTTCCGATTCGTTGCGACAAGGGGCAGGAATAATGAACTACTGAACCTCCGACCCTTCCGTTTGATCCGAGAGGGAATTGAAATACCGGATAACTTCAAATATAGCCCCGGGGTTCTATTTGCAAAATCTGTCTCCAGGTCAGTCGCTTTCTCGACTTTCTCCATAAGAGTGCATATTGAAAGTAGGGAAAAGTACCCGGGTTGTAATGGAGACCGGGTTCAATTAGAGACAGGGCTTTACCAGAAGTTCTCCATATATATATATATATATATAGTAGTCCCACTTTTGTGAACGACAAAACCATAGTACCTTTCATGCTTTAAAAGTTTAATCTGCCTGACCGGTCATTTCTATTAAATTCAAGTGTATTCCAAGAAATGGCTATGGTATTGAAAGATGTAACAAAACTTCCTGACAAGATCCAACCTTTTACCTGGTCTCGAATTTTCATATTCGAGATGAAATCATTAATGGTGAATGTTTTCTTTAGACCAATTGTATATTTATCTTTTTATGAAATTCAAAGAGAAACCTCAGACACGAATTGAAATCGGGGTCAAATTTTTAACTGACTTTTTAAATCAAAACTTGATTATTAATGCTAGTGAATGGCGAGGAAAGTATACGACAAACCCTTAAGTATTATTTTTTATTTATCACAGGGAGTTCTAGAAGGTTACAACGCAACAGTATTTGCTTATGGGTAAGGAATTTGTATGCGGATATTTCAGTATCATATTGAGTATAAGTATAATAATTTCAATTACGATATTATAGCCAAACCGGATGTGGGAAGTCATTCACAATGCAGGGTGTGTCAGGCTCTCCTACGTACAAAGGAATAATTCCAAGGGCATTTGAGCATATTTTTGAAGCTATCGAAACCTCAGACAATGTCAAGTACTTGGTTCATGCCTCATACCTGGAGATATATAATGAGGAAATACGGGACCTTCTCGGGAAGGACGTAAAGAAAAGACTGGATCTGAAAGAACATCCGGATCGAGGAGTTTATGTCAACGGTATGGACATATTTCTAAGAAACATTACTTAATCAAACAGGTCTGGAAGTGATTCATGGGTGACACTTAAGGTTTTACGTGGTCCAAAGCCAATGCCAAGGGTATATAGAAATCCACGAAGCGCAACACAGGAATACAATGTTATTATATGCATGTTACGTAGATGTAAAGGTACGAGGACATCGCAAAACCTGGTATTTAATTTACTTCGTGGCAAATATTCGTTGAATATTTGCGTTCCTTTCCAGTACCCAAACACGTTCATCAAATGGAGTGGCTTTCTCTGTCAGAGTCGTCGCCATTATGTGCTTACAACGATCTATTCTTAACTGAGAAGGCTACATGTACAATGTCCGGTCCAACTACGAGATGGTGATATTAAATGGATTAGTCGACGTATACCTAACAGCAATTTAGCGAAGGAATAAGAATGTGGCGATTTAGCAAACACACTGACTAAGCGTATTCAATATTTCAATGAATTCACGTCTTGGTTCCACGAACAAACTGTAGAAACAGAAATGTACAGTTTGGTTGGCGAAAGGAAATCGATCGGTTTCTCAATTTATTCTCAAGTTCAGCCAAACAAATAACAACTGTGAAGAACTGAGTTTTTTTTTTTATTATTTGTATTGTAGGCAGACAAGCCTTTCAGTATACCAATCTTCATTCCGTATGCCTACCTCAGTTTCTGCCAACCTTTTGCTCATCCATATTTTAGTACAGGCCTTCGTCCAGCCAAATAACGTCAATCCCTCAAATGTGAAAGTCCATAAGGACGTCTAGTAACGACGTACAACTTGAATCATTTTCAGTCAAGGTAGTCATTATACTTGGTGGAATTATTTTTGATTTGAACTTCTGGAAATGAATATACGTTACATATTTCAAATGCTAGAATCAATTAATCGACTATTATATGACGTTCTTCTAACTAATTTTACCTGTAAAAGGAGACACTAACCAAAACATAACGACGTGTTTAGCCTTCACTTGCTTTCTCTACGACGATACTTATTCTCGCATTTATCTATTTTAAATGCAACATACAATCCGATAGTGTCTGATGAAAATTGAAATGATTAAAAGAATTCATATTATCCTATTTCAAGGTGTTTCCAATATTACGCAAATTTACCGGACTACATAACTCATTTTCTGTACGTTTTAGGGATGATTTCCCTTCTTGTCACATTATGTATTTGTATCTTATAGAGCTTTCAGTACACCCGGTTCATAATGTTGAGGAATGTGAGGAGCTGATGGAAAAAGGTTGGAGAAATAGAGCTGTTGGAGCGACGCTCATGAATGCTGACAGTTCCAGATCGCATTCAATGTTTACAATAAATATAGAGATGATAGATGAAGATGAACACATTAGACAAGGAAAACTCAATCTAGTCGATCTGGCCGGGAGTGAAAGACAAGCAAAGACAGGTATGTTCGTTGATGACCTAGAGAGAAATACATACGAAACGTTTGCAGTTATACGCACAATATTGCCGAGAAATCCTAAAACAAAAAATTCGAGATAAACTTGACCTGTTCAATATTTTCAAATACACATTTGAAACATGAATGTCTGATTTCGTAATGCACACAATAAGTCAATTTCTCTCACTAACTAATACTGAGAGGAACTAAATTATCTTAGGATCGACTGGGGAGAGACTGAAGGAAGCAACCAAAATCAATCTTTCATTGTCAGCCTTAGGAAATGTAATTTCTGCGCTTGTGGATGGAAAATCCAAACATATTCCTTACCGGGATTCAAAACTAACACGGTTATTGCAGGTTTGTGAAAGTCAAATTCCAAAAAATGTATTCGGCTACTCAACCAATGAATGATAATATCAAAAATAATCTGAATGTTTTATATTAAGGACTCACTCGGAGGCAATACCAAGACATTGATGGTATGCGAATATTTCTTATAACCCAAACTAAACTGGCATTAATTTATACAAGTCTACGTTTATGCAAAGGCTTCAATTCAATTCAATTTCAACAGATAACAGAGCATTAAGTAATTTTTTTTTATTGCAACTACTGAAATTAAACAGGTTGCCTGCGTAAGTCCTGCTGATAATAACTACGATGAAACTCTGAGTACATTGCGTTATGCAAATCGAGCCAAGAATATTAAAAATAAGCCAAGAATAAATCAGGATCCAAAAGAAGCTCTCCTCCGAGAATTCCAAGAAGAAATTCGTATGCTTAAAGAACTTCTTGAAAAACAACAGAAAGAAGGATTCGTCAGTCCAAATGAGAATCCCTCACCTAATGGGTACTCGGATGGCCATGACCGTGAGGGAGAAAAAGAGAAAATTCGTCAAGATTATGAAATTCAACTCAAGACATTAAGATCAAACTATGAAGCTGAGAAACACAGCTACGCTTTGCTCCAGGCCGACATTGAAGCTCTCCGTGTGCAATATCAAAAGGAATTGGACCAAGTTCAACCGGAGAAAGTTCAAGGGTCCGAGGAAAGAATAATAGTAAAAAAGTCTAGGTCAAGGGGTCCTTCCTTGACACCTGGAATGAGCCCTGAGCAACAAGAAGCTTTGGCGAGGTTGTACACACTTGTGTTATTCATCCAGTAAAACTGTAATTGGACTAGATATGACATTTTAATATTTTATTCGATAGGTTGCAGGAAATTGAAGAAAATATGGTTGGAGGTGAACGGGCTCACGACAAAGAGTTGAAAGAGAAACGACAAAAGAAAAAGAAAGCAGCTGAAAGAAGGTCAAAAGTATTGGCTGAGACAAATAGGAGTGACGATGATGATAGCTTCCTTAAAGCCTATGATAGCATTCAAGAGGAACTCAGGGCAAAGACGGATTTGTTGAAAAAATCTAAACAGAAAGTAAATAGTCCGTAATACTCGAGAAAATACTGTCCGAACACTTTTATCAATCCAAATTTGTTACATTTTTAGATCCGTTCTCTTGAGAGAGAAGTATCGGACCTGTACAGCGAATTCCAGAATGACCGAACAGATTATTTGGAAACAATACGAAGGCAGGACCAACAACTCAAATTACTTCAAGCCATTCTGGACAAAATCCAACCTACCATAAGGCGCGATTGTAATTATAGGTAACACTCACTTCACGAAGACATTTAATTCCTAAACAGTCAGGCAGTAGTTATGAAAAATAATACAACCATAATATATTTCTAACAGCAATATGGACATAATAAAATCGGAGGCCACATGGAGCGATGAAACTCAAAGATGGAAATTACCTGAAGTCACAATGTGCAAGACCAAATTGCCTCCCGCAGGTAACGAGTAACAATTAACGAATACACAGGGCGTTCACGAATTCTCTTTAATTTGAACACAAGTATCTTTTCACCGAATTGGCCGTTTCGTATGAGGTTTTCACCAAATTGAAACCAAGTTTCAAGAAGGATGATTAGAATTTATACAGCTATAAAATTGTTCGTTATAGTTTTTCAAAAAATGGTAAGGATATGAACTTTCCCTTTGCAGTAGTAGTAGGATTAACTAATGGAAGCAATAATAAACATGCCAAAAACAACAATCGAGTTCCGTCTCGCACCGCCCCAGCTCGGCTAGGTTCGGATGCGGAGGAGGAGGAGGATGAAAACTGTCAAAGTATTCTAATAAAAGTGGGTGGAAACAGGATATTCAGATCAAAAGTATATTTATAATTTCGATTTAAATGTCGAATTCTTTGACGATTCTAGAAATTCGAAGCCAGTCATCAAGAGGATTTTACTGAAAACTATTTTAAACCGAAAAGAGCTGCTGAACTTCTCATAAAGGCACAACAAGATGCGTCTCGTGTCATCAGTAAGTGGAAGGGTACAACAAGTAAATGCCACAACTACTTGATAAACTTAACTATTTCCCAATTAATATCGTCTAAAGCTTGCAAATAACGTTATTTAAACACGAAAATTTTTGATTTCAGATGCCGCACGAAAGGTAGACAATTCAAATATTCTCTTAAATTGGAACAACCACTTTAATGTACAGAAAGTAGAACCAAATAATCATACAACAATGCCTCACTCGTGGGGTCCTTCCCCAATTCAAAATAGTTGGTCTTCTGGTAAGTTAAAAAAACTCAAAATAAGGGAATCCTCAAGCACTGAACTTTATCATAACGAAATGGTCATATTTTTTCTGAAAAATGTTACAGCTAGTAGTACGACAATGAACGGATTCCACAGTTCTCCAGAAATGAGTGCACTGAGAAGGCCTGCCCGATTAGAAGCACTCCCAATACAAGCAACCTCGAAGGCTTTAAAGACTTTAAAACAGCTCAATTTCGATGTGAACGTAACCTAACGTAACTTTACATGGTGCTTTTTATACAGAACCAAATCAGAATGTACCTCGAACACTATATTTTCAAAGCAACTTCAACAAGTCTTGGCTTATGAATTGAACATTGCCTCTACGAGAGAACAACTTACCAGTTATTTTTTGTAAAGTACAGCATATCTGTGTTTGACTGTGCTTGGAATAAAATTTCATGATTGTAGCGTTTTAATTTTGCTGTGCTTGCGAAATGCGATTTCGATTTCGAAAAGGACAAAAACACCTACACCGTCTTATATTAATGAAGACACAATTTAGGATAACAGTGGTATTTAATACAATCAAAAAGTATTATGATACATCAATACCCAATTTAAGGGAAGTGCCTTGTTTTGTCAATTCATAATTCTTGTATTGCCAGTTATCAAAAATTCGGCGATTAACGTTTTATTTCCTCTGCCGTAATTTTCTACTCATTAAAGAACTTTTATGGGAAATATAGTTCAGGTAGTAGGGTGGAGGATTTCCGGTCGCGTGGAATTCAAATCCCGAATAGAAATATCGTATGTACAATTCACCGGATTTTACAAATGTACGATTGGAGGAAAGGGATAACAATGATGACATGCCGCGGACGGGGATGGCAATAACTGACTTAACCTTAACAACAATATTGGAATAAAAGATTCACATAAATGTTTTTAAGAATGTTCAGGAATATATGACAGTGAGACTAGAATGGAGATTCATATTGCCAGGAAAAATGGATAACCTCCGAATAGTACATGATAACCGACAAATATCAAAACAAGTCTAACCTCAAAGTAGAGGAGACTAAACACACACTACTGACCCACCTCTCGACACTCTAGGCCAGAATGATCAAATCAAAAAATTAGAGAGCTTTTGTTTATTGAAGGCGCCGATGAACTTGGAACGAGTAAAGGAGTCCACAATATAATAACTTATTGGATAATTATTGAGGTTCCTACTTCCTACATAACGTACTATTTAATTAAAAGTTAACACTAGATTTTTCTTATTACTAGAAATACAGGCAGTTTCATAGCAGAAGACAGAGAGCAATAATTATAATAATGATTATACTCATTACCCTCTGGCAGAGATTAAGGAATGAGAATCGCATAATTAATTCACATCGCAGGTGTACTCACTGTTCTCAGACGTTCTATTGCACCCAACCCGCAGGAACCCATAATGGCTCTGTCTCGGCTTTCTTGGCAATTTTGACAAGCCGCTCGAATGCACTGTTGAGGTCATCATTGATGAGAATTTCGTCAAACCAATGACCGTAGAGAAATTCAATCCGCTCAGCACTGCGAAGTATTTCATTGAATTCGTCGTCCTGAAAATTAATTGTATTTTTTCATGTGAGTCCGGAAACAAAAAAAGAATTTCGGAATATCGAAGAATATATTACTTTCGGGAACAATATTTTGGCCTTTACCCTTTGGACAATAAATGATATCCCGGAAATAGAATAATCTCGTCTATCGGTTCAAATATAATCTAAGAGATCGACGGATCGAATGCCCGAAATTAAATGTATCCGATGGAACAGGATCCACAACTTCCGTCTCAGTAACAGACGGGAAAAAATAAGTAGTAAGCATTTGACAGAGATTTGTTCTGGGATTCCGAGGTATCTGGAATGGGCTTTACGCATACAAAGGAAAATACTAACTGATACATGTTAGGATAAAAAAATGAACATAAATTTCTGACTCTGACACCGACAACATCCTTACATGAAGAGCTTTATAGCTAAATCTTCGGATTGGTCACTGATTGTGCCTTTTGAAACTATTTGTGACTCCAAATAAGACAACGTGGTCTACATAAAAAAGCTTCAAAGGAACGGACCTTGTCAAAGACTACTTAAAACACAATTACCTGGAGGGTTAATCACAAAATCAGATACACCACATGATATTCGGGTATCCGACTCCCGAAAAACAAATGAATATCCCATTCCGCCATATACCACAATATAATACTAGTCTGGTGTGATAACACAATAACACACAGGAGGCAGGGTCAGGATAGTATTTTGTTCACCTCAAAACAAGAGTTCAATAACGTTAACAAGGATTTACACAATCCCATGAACGCATGACACTAATAATGTTATCCTTTTCTGCTATCACAAACGTAACTTAACTTATCGCAATAATATCTAATGACTCGCCGGACATTCAGCATGGTGTGGAGGTGGACGTTGAAAGCCAGGTAATTTGGAGCCAAAGCAGACAAATACTTTGAGAAATGAAATTGACTTTCGGATAGGAAAGAACAAAAAGAGGTATAACTAGATGACGTACGTTGAAAGCTCGAGAGTTGCTCTCGTCAAAGGTGGACTTGGCAAAGGCTTTATGCCGTGACAGCTTCAGTACCTCGAACGGTGGTGGTTTTACATACACTATGTATGGTTTGAATTCAATCGTTCGCAACATCTTGAGGGCTTGACAGTGTGGATTGAGAACCCCAACAAGACCAGACTTCACAATCGCCCGAACACTGTCACAGGAAGTGCCGTACAAATTCCCCTTATACTCCCCAAATTCAATGAATTTACTAGTTTGAATGTCTTCTTCCATTCTCTGCCGGTCCACAAAATGATACTCCTTTCCGTCAACCTCGCCCGGTCTCTGCTGACGTGAAGTGACTGCAGAGTGTCAGATATAAAAGAGCAATTATTTAGCTATATGGCAGAAAAATTGCTCTAAACCCTGATAACGCCACTCAAAAGTGGTTTAAAATTTTAACGTTAGTCCATTAGAGATTTGTCGGCCGTTCAATTGCAGCTGAACATATTTGCGTTGACGCTTAGAACATATGATATAGATATAAATCTCATGAACTAGTATACACTCAGTTCAATCAAACCGAAAAATTAAATGAACTGACTCACGTGGGATTGTCGTCGTGTACTTCGATGGATCCACACTAATGAGACGCCTTTTAAGCTCATTTCGACCGACACCGGGAGGTCCAATAAGGATGATCGGTCTGAACACACCTTGACGAGAGTACAACTTGGCGACTTCCTCGTAAGTAGGTATATCTTCTCGGTCATAATCTTCATTTTCTGTGAGATCATACGCGATCTTTTTAGATACTTTTGAGCACTGTGCAGTAGACATCGACATCCCAGCAACGGAACCGGAAAGCTTACAAGGCGAACAATCAACTACACATTGAATTACAAGCAAAACAAAACAATAAAAATAAATCACAAATTTTACGATGTGAATCCAAATACTCAGATTATGGTGTAAGAATTTTGCACGACTGACAAGCTCTAAAGCGTGGACAACGACAACTACGCTCATTTATGAAAATAATACTTATTACTTATTATACCTTCCGAGTCATCATCTTTCGTGCGAGCCATGATAATTCTCCTTTCCTGTAAAGCTTTGCTAGGAATTAGACCAGCCCGCATTGACCTATCTCCTTCTCGTCTCGCTTGCCACCTTGTTTTAGAATTAATCAATAATATAATCACCGCCACCGATTACTGGATAAAACATTCTAGTACCTACCAGTACACGTCATCCTGACTGACAATGTGAAGTACATCACCTCTTTTAAAATCTAAACCTGCCTCTTTACAAGGAATGTGTGGGTCGTCCTTGGATTCAAAATTAAACAAGCAGCGGACTCGAACCTTACTTTCTCTCTGAATAATACGAATGATAATTTAGTTAACGATGTCCTATATAACCATAACTTGTCGAATTTCTCACCTTGTAACGACCGGAGTCAGCAGGAACCAATTTAAACGTTATGGTGCCTTCCGAATTTTTCAAGATTTGTAAGACATCATCGGGAGTTTTACCTTCAACGCTGAGACCATTCACCTCCACTACTTCGTCCCCTAGACCAAGTATACAGATTCGGATTAAACTTAAATTGTTGTAAGATCTTAAACTATCTACCATCTGGAGCCATGAGTGGTACACGATTAGAGAGTTCTTCTCGAGCTAAATCGAATGTTTATGTCCAACCAACATTAGTAATAACCGTAGCCCTTACCGGCGCAAATAAGCCCTGATCGATCTGCAGCACCTCCGTGCATAACTCGCGCAATTGTAATTTTTCCGGTTTCTTCATCTTTTTTTATTGTAGCACCCTAGAAGTCAAAAGATACAGCTGAATATTATTACTAATAAATTAAATTTGTTAGCAGGTTTGTGGATGGAGGATTCTAAAAACCACACCAAAGAAATATGGTGTATCTAATACAACAAAGCATAATTTTTCAAATAGATCAACACGCAAATATTTCATTCTTCAAATAACAAATTAGCAGTCAAATAAAGGCTAGTCACACAAATTTATGAACATATCAGAGTACTAGGTATTAAGTTTAAGCCCAGTCGAAAATATCTGATGGATCAAACATTCAGCCTATACGGCGGCCCCTCAAATTCATGTAACCAAACTCAACCCACTTCTACAAATTAGAATGCAGTCAGGCATTGTAGTTATTCTCGTGAATAACAGAAACACATTGAGCTATAAATCTAAATGCTGCGACAGGCCGTTAATTTTTTTTAATACGTGCAAAATAGTAAAATGGACCACAGCACACCAAAAACTGTTGACAACCCTTACCACAATAGGTTCGGCTGTCCTCGCTCCATCCTGATCATCCAGGAAAGCGTAAACAGACGTTTCAAAGTAAAAATTAAATCAAACTTGAGTTTATTCAGACCTAAATTGAACTGAATGTTATGCTGGACATCATTGAGACGAACTAGTCAATTCAATATATGAAGTAAAGAGTCTAAAATGAATGTGTGTGTGTTCGCGTGTACATACTACACAAACGAGCTTAGTTTTGTCTTTCATTATTGTAGAGAAACATCCGTCCATGAAGATCAACTCCGTGATTTTTATTTATATGCAAAATTGTTATTGTAAAGGAATGGCGGATGATTACATGGGATTAGCTGCAACTTTAACCAACCAGAATAGCCGTAATTTAATAATACACATTTCCTGCACAAATGTTAAAACTTTTCGAATCGAATGCGTGAAATAGTGAAATTTGACTATTCACCTGAAACAATGCGGACTGTGGCCTACGCGGAGTGGTATCACAATAAGAGAAAAATAATTTGATACGAAACCATCTACCCTTCAACAATCTTAGGAGGTACCCAATACGAATGAAAAAAAATTAATTTGCTTTACCAAAGGTTCATTTGACTTCACCAGCTGAACAATTTTAATCGTGTCCTCCGGATCATTTGGATCAGGCATCTCATCAGGTTGAAGATCCGGCAGTTTCGGAAGATAGTCTTTTTGCGCAATAATATCGTGAGAATACAACAACCCCTGCAGATGTGGCCTTTGCAACAACTCGAACAGATCTAATTTATAAGTAGAATGTAAATGAAGAGTTAGACAATGATGTATTGCAGTCAATTTTACACAAAATTATAAGTTCGCCTACCATACTTCTTTTTCATATTACCTAGGCATTCCGGGTTTTCTTCTACAGCTTGAGGGGCGATTACATCCAGCACATCTTCCAATACATCCACAGCATTTGATAGCGTCGGAATAAATCGGTCATCCTTCTCTGATATAGAATTATGAACTTTAACCAGAGCATGGAGTTCCCGTGACTGTAGAAGATCACTCAGGAATCCCAAATTTTCATCGCATGGCGCCGGCAGATTTCCTCGAGACTCTTCGAGAGTTTCCAATAATTTTGACAGCACTATAAAAGACAAATTAAAAACAATTGGTTCGATTTGAAGATGATACTAAATACTAGAGGAAGGGAATTTTACCAGATTAAATAAATGCATCTCCTTAAACCGTCTGTCATAAAAAAGGGACAGCTTCGGTTGATGTAATTGTAGACTTTTCGTATTCTTAATATGGTAATAAATAGTGTGTGGAAAAAAATCCGGTCGGTTCGCGCGAGTCAACCAAGCCGAAAATGACCCACCCAGAGGTGGAAACCAGTCAACTTTCTCGATAAGCAAGACAAAAACTGGCTAAAGTGCTAACACTATGAAACAATGTTGGTAGATGAAAACTGATACAGTGTAATCTTCTGAAAGTCAAGAATTTGTAATTTTTCTCTGATCTCTGAAATGGAACAATTAAAAATAACAATATCAGAGAATTATAATATAGTCATACCCGGATCCCAACGTGCCGTGTCCAACATTATTCAGTGACTTCGACCGGTCCACCGTTACTGACAATGATTACTTTGTACTTCGGTGTTTCGTAAAAGACCTCGGCTTCTTCCTCTTCTCTTCGTCCAGAACAATTAAGTGTTTTCTGAGAATTCTATGACTTCTCTACTTTCACTTTCTCCAGTCGGTAGTCGGGACGAACAAAACTCGTTTAACACTTAGAAAGACAAAGTGGAATGTGTTTTACTTTCTATTTTGATTCGCAATTTTGAAAATTGTGGAATGATTTTGGTATTTGGTGAGGCTGTGCTGTGCTTATACTCATCCTGTAACTCGGTCCGTACTATTGACTCAACATTTTGGTGGCATTTGTGTGTTTCTGTTTGCTGTGAAAGAAGGAGAGGGTCGTAGTCGTATGACCCACACCTTGGACGACGGATAGGCTCGCTGTTCTGAGCACGAGCCCATTGATCGTTCGTTCGTACTCACTCGGATCGGGTTTGTCCCACAAAGCACAGGAAACCAGGATGTCATTAAATTATGAATGAAAGTAAAATGAATAATCATATCCTCAAGAATTTGGAAAAACAGTCCAATTTTGGGTTCACAAAAACTGGCAGGGGCGAAGCAAGCGATTTTGCGCCCGTGTGCCAAAACCGTCAGCGCCCCCACACCAATTTAAATTAAACTAACAGATAGACAAAGGAATTTCTGGAAAGTCTTCACAGAATTTCAGCTACTACACCTTCGCCGGTTCTTGCAGTGGTATCAAAGCTTTAAAAGAATTCGCAAAGTGTGCACCGGTAAGACCTTATATATTACGTTTCCAAGGCACTAGGGTTGCACCGGATATCCGGTATTATCCGGTTGGCGGGATCTGGACAGTCGTGACTGGACATCTGAGCAACTGGGGTGTCTATCGAAAGCTGCCACAGAGTACATCATTTCTGCGATATTTGAAA
>JAQFYE010003407.1:0-15398 GCA_034694305.1 Protaphorura glebata
AAACGACGTGATCTGCTATTTATGTCAACGCAATGTTTCTCCTCCTCTACACGGTAATTCAAAGAACGGAAAGCGTCAGCAATTCTTGTACGAATTCTATGGTATTGTACACCAGTTTCGAGAAATTAATTTCAAACTCTTTCCACGTCAACGTCAGCCAATACTTATTGCAGTGGTTTTGGTCGTAGATAAGTGCGCTGACACCTTTCCAAATTGATTTAAAACTAATTCCAGTATTTGTAAAAGCAGGGGTAAACCATAACCCCAAAGTAAAAAATAATAGCATCACCTTAAGCACGATTTATTTTTGGTATCCACCCAGCTCCCTTCACAACAGCGTTCTGTGTCTTAAGGCCAAATAATTGAACAAAATAGCGGCACGAGGCTTGCCCTTTAGACAAACAAACTTTTCAATAAAGCCACGAGATTTCCAATAAAGGCTTGGCCTTGCTCGCTATCCCTTTAATTCAAACCCTGCCTACGACAATAACCTTTCGGCACGCACTTTGCACGCAACATGTTCTAAACTGTGTGCTATTTCAAATTGACTCTTTCCTCTCCTTCTTCAGCAACAATACATTCATCATTTACTGGTCCAGTCAAGTCCAGCATCTGCGTATGTTTCAGGCAATAATAGAAATCAGGCAGAATTTCTCATTATTTTCGAAATGAAACTAAGAATTGTACATTTTTAATCAAAAACACAGAATCTTAACTTTTACTGAGGGCTCCACAAATGTAACAAATTAATTTGGCGCAATTTCGCTAAAACTAAGTGCAATGTCCGATTTAATTATATAAAATATAATTTTCCAATATCTAATTAACATTTACGTATGAGTATCGTCCGGAATGTAAGAGAGTTTGTGAGTTTGCCAGCATATTTGTGAGTACGTTAGATTTACGATACAAAACAGCAACGAAACCTAACCCCTCTGGGATTTACTTTAGGATACGCGGCCATTCAACCTCTTGTCTGATTTGACCTTTTACCTGCCACACAAGTATGCATTTGCTGGACTGCAGTTTACAGTTGGAATTCACGAAAGATGAAATGATTCTAGGTTTTCAGTAATGCAGCTACACACGCATGAATGACAACATTCCCCGCCTGTTTCCTGCAGTGAAATGCATCCCCTATTGTATTCCCCCTGCTTTCTCTCTCTCTATTTACTCAATACATGTTGGTTTCAATCTCTTCTGTGGATGCTGGATGCTGGCGGTTGACTCTGTCTTCAGTAGTCTTCAAAACCTCAACGTTTCCTCCTCTCCAGTTAGAACGCCTCAATGCATTCTTAGAAACAAAAGAAGTCAATCCCAAGAACCCACAGCCGCCTTGGAATAGGAACGAGTCTACCAAAACCATTTTCGTACGTTACGTGTACAAAGTTCAAACTCTTCATGCACTTTCAGGACTTTCACTTCAATTAATTTCACCCCCTCATCTTATGAGAAATTCTTAGTTAGAAGTCTTGTATTCAATCCATATCCATAACACAAAACAAGACGTACAAGGGGTTCCAGATTATCGGTTGTATTTAATGACAAATACATACGAGAGATGCAGACGAAGAAGCTGACGCATTTCTGGACCTTTAACAGATTTGAAATTGTGCAAAAAACGCATATTAAACGGGGGACCGTGGCGAAATATAACAGGGGTTATAAAATAAACCTCTTCAGAGCGTCGAAAGTTAGAGAAAAAAATAAAAAATGAATAAAAACAGTCAAGGCAAAGAGAGTAGGAGAATTCAATTCAATTCAATGAGTTTATTTATGCGTTGCTGGTAGATAATATGAATTGCAATTAAATTAATAAATCAATAAATTAATTAGCTAACGTATTGTAACGTGTTCGCATTGTTGCCAATATATAACACTTCGCGTTTGGGGAAAGAAAATTTGACCTACACACAGTATAAAACATCGGCAAGTAACTGAGCGTTTCCGATTTACTTTGTAATGGTGTGGCTAATTTCTCGAGAGTTGTCCCATAGGATTGATACGTTATGCTTCCATCCCTGATTAGTTAAGTGTAATTCTTTAGTTTAAAATACACAATTATATGTTTGAGTGTTTTGGAATATCACGTAACTCCATCGACAAAATCCCTGTCTGGATGTAAAGGCGGAATCGAATTCCTTGAGTTAAGAATAAGCCTAATACACTAGTCAGCATTGAATCGTGTTCGATACTTTCCCCGTGAATAGCGAGATATTACTGATAAAATGTGGGGAATTATACATTGCTTTTGCGCCATCTCGACACCGTATCTGCGTTTTAACGGGTGGCCAGTGAATTGACAAATGTGAGTCTTGAATGTATCACAATTGCTGTCCAAACCAAATCGTACATTTCCGGGCTTGCAAGATGGTCCAAAAAAGTGCTTGTACGTGGAGAAATCTATCGAACGCAGCGCTATTCATACACACTGTACTCTAGTTTGGATATGGCGTTCCATTTACCTCTTTGAATTAGAACGTCAACGTCTTCGTTAATGAGGTGAGCACTTTGGCTGTGCGCAAAGTTTCAAGCAAATCTCATGGAACTTAGCTCGATAAACCGACAAGAGAAGAGCATTGTCCTTTCCCTAGATAATTTAAACCAAGCCAAAACCAAGCCACGCCGCAATTGCATTTGACTTTCACCGTGAAGATGTTGTTTTGAGAGCATGGTGTAGGAACTCCACTACTGATATAATGTCTTCACAACCGGATTATGTACCGTGAATGCTTCTGAATGCCAAGCCCAAGACAAGACGTTATTAATATATTTGTTCCAACGTCGCGTCGCATCGTGGCCGCTTTTACGACATTCCATTCCTGCATTATAACTCCCCATTATAAATGACGGAGAAGGCTATTAAAATGAGGAATTCATAGCCTGGTCCAAATACCAGTAATTTCCTTCACCAATAAATAAATGAAGCGTATAACGATACGGGCGTGCACTACAAGGCAGCAGACCAATCTTATGGTGTTCACCTTACCATTCTATTCTGACATATCCAGTGTTGGGAGAAAATCATAAATAGAAGTCAAGGGACTGGACACCCGGATGGAGAAAAGAACCTGCGTGCATGGATTTACAGAATATCCGACGAATGCCAGATCAAGTCAGTCACTTTTGAGTGAGTGGAGTATTTCCTGGATATCACAGCATGGAAGTTGATCGAGTTACACAATTCACATGCATATGTTGCAGGTCAAATAATGTCAAGAGATTTAAAATAATTGCCCAAGGGGTACCAAGTCTAACTTGTGTCTCCTCACTTGTTAAATATTGGAAATGTGAATATCTACAATCCCGAGTTTTCTCACGTTTGGCTGTCGGAAATGTGTGGGAACCTGTAAATCTTTACACAATTCAACAATTAACATCTTGCGCTATTTTGTAACTTGCCCGGGACACAAGTATGAATTTGATGGTGCTCTCAACATAAAGAGGAAGTTGCACACACTCGGGTGTACACGCGTGACTTGGAGTACCACACGCTTCTCAATCCGAAACCGGATGTTCCAGAAGGTTGTACCCTTTTTATTATTTCAAATGACCCTACCACCGCCTGCCCATTGATTGGGTCATTTGTCGTTTCTTGAATGGTCGCCCGAAAGAAGAAAGCATATTACGGGAGTCCTTTAATGACATTTTTTAAACGTCTGCTCTCGAGTTCATTGGTTACAGCTCCATGCGTGCGTAGCGTGTGAACGTGGCTGAATTTTTTTCTAGCTATCTAGTTTCAGACTCAATATCAGAGGACGAGATAGCCCACCACCAACCGACCGCCGGACTGAATTGAGCTCAGCTCGTTAGGAGATTTTTTCCAAAGATTCCAACTTCGGGAGAGAGCCAAGATTTAGAGACTCAAAAAAGTCTACTAAAGAAAGGCTGGACCGCAGACACATTTTCTCTTATGTACAAGCAAGCTGCGCCTTCCAAGTTAAATCTCATATCTGCCTACGCCTACACATGCACGGATCCTCGCAATGGAAACCCTAATGTTCTGTCCTAGTTCTGTCCTATTATGATGATGGTGAGTTAAAATTCCCTGACTATTTTCCGTCCAGCAAAGCATCGTGACTGAATTTGTCCATATTAACGAGGTAACCATTCCCAGGATATTCTACGGTAGCTCTGAAATGACAGGCTGGACAGAAAGTGGACAGACATACATGAAAATGCAAGAGGGATCACGAGGAATACCTTTAGCATGTAAAATTCAATTCAGAATATATGCATATACAGTAGTTGACAAATATGTCTACCCGGTCGCCAGATATGAACTATTTTCAGTTTGTATTGCTTTCAGTCGAACATATTTGGAAATAGAAATCTAAAAATTTTACCCGTGAACTGATACTTTATGTGAAGACAAAATGATCATATGTACTTCTGCTCCTGACGAAACTTTTATGTTATTGTTCTTGAGTCGTTCTGGCTTTTACATAAAAAGTATCTCCCTTGTCAGTCCTGGACATCCCCTCTGTTCAAAGCGGAAGTGTGGAACGTGCATCCAACCTGACACTCAGTCCAACGTACATTCACCCATTTTGTATAAATGAGTGATGCACGTAGCGTACCTTATTCTGATTCTGATTGTCCTTCCTTTGTCATGTCCAGTGTCCAGACTTGGACCAAAAGTCCGTTCCAGTTCAATCCTGTCCAGTAGCAGTAGTATTGTCAAAACCGACCATGTACCGGATAATGGTAACGGTTATACCTTTCCCATTTACCGGAATGAAATTCCCTCCCTTCCTTTCCCCCTTCCCTCTAATGCGTGGAGTCCCGTCCCGTGTTATCCAGAAAATGGGTAATGTTTATTCCACAATGTGACATTCACAATCTGATTTATTCTCTATTACGTTCTACCCGCTGAACATCGTTAGTCCTTGGAAAATCTCCCGTTTCCGCTCTCTCTCCCTATTTCTCAATAGGAATGAGGAACCGCTTCCTTTATTTCCGAATTTTTTGCTCACGTATTTATATTTACATGATGGGTTTAGTATTCTTGATACATTTAAGCTAGCAATTCGTTTGCTTTCGTAAGCTGTTTTCTTCTGCTAACGTTAAATGCTCACTTTAGTCTAGAAGTTGTCTGAAACGATGCTTCCCTCTTTAGCGTACACTAGCGCAGTCAGTACATCTACCTCGATCTGCAATGGTAACTTGTTCGGAATAAATACTTTTGTTGTACGGTGCTTATTTTCATGACCCATGACGGAAGTGGACCGTTATATCAAACTTTCACTCTTGGAGGTAAGAGAAATTATTTTACAGAAACACATACGAATTTAATTCAATTTCTACAGTCAAAGTGATTCATGAAATTCAATTTCTAATCGGTAAAAACGTTTAATTCCATCAACATCTTGAACCACAACTTACGCAATTTTGTGTTTATACTGACAAAGTCAGTTCCATGGATAGACATTTCACTCTTGCAATCATAAACTTTAAACTGCTGTCTGCAACAGATCAAGACATAGCGTAGGCTTTAAACCAACCTAAAACTAATTTGTCAGTCAAGGAGTCCACGACTAACACGTCGACCTCACGTCACGCCAAATTTACTTCTTTACCATCAAGCCGTGAGGAAGAAATGTCGAATGCTGGATTAACCTCCAAATTCCAAACATCAAAAAGGTATCCAATTTAAACTTTATTGGAGAACCCACATTGCGTACTCCACTCAATATGTCTAATATGTGCCTCCCTGTTTCTTTACTACAGAAACAGAATGATTTCCTTTCGAAAAAGAGGAGAGCAAGAGAAAGTTCAAGATGTCTGGAAATCAGTCTAATCTGCACGGTGGTTCAAAGCTGGGTGTGCTAAGAGAAATTGATTCTCTACCACATTTGTAACTATGAACAACATTTGAAACTATGGACACATTTGAAACTATGATAGGAATACATTTAGAACTTCTAAAATTTATTTATGAAAATGCGTCTATCTAAAAACTCTTGTTTCCCGACTGAAATTGATGATTTTACAGGTAGCGCTTAATTCCAAATCTCTAAGTAAAGAAGTAGAGCTAGTGTAGAACATACGCTTGTCCATCCTGCGTTCCTGCCTTTGTGCCTAGGGCAAAAAATAAAGCCCATAAGAAGGGTATATATAAGAATATTTACCATGAATTAATCATAAATTTTTTTACATTGTTACAAGTCTGCAGTATTATTGCAGAAATGTATCTCCTACTGTGGTGTTAACCTCTGGAATAAATTAAAGTTTGATAAAGACTGCTGTTTTCTAACATTCAAAGAACGCCTAATTGACTATGTATTAGAACATTGTGACCGACTGTAAATTATAATAAGTAACGTTAATTAGTTGTAAATATACAAATTGTATTTATTCATTACTGATTACGTAATATTGTCTAGTGACTGCTGTCTGATCACATTACTTCTCACGATGTAAGGACCCACCCATGGAAAGTCGTGTTATGATTGAAATAAATAAATAAATAAATAAATTGGTTTTGACTGGGAATCTCTCATTTGTTATATATGCAACAAGTTTTTGAAAGATTGTGGTTTTGAATTCAATGATGGTTTAGTCGTTGGAAAAATTTGTATGAAATGTCGTTGACGACTGGATTCTGACAAGGTAAATGATGATTGTTTACTGATCTGATTAGTTAAGGTGATGTCTATTGTATTCTAATATTTTCCTTCTTTGTTATTCTTTATTTGTTATCAAACATGGTACTCTTGTTTACAACAGTTTATTCTGAAAGGATTGACCAAATAAAAGAAGCCTTTACCTATCTATCAGTAATATCATCAAAATCTTTGAAATTCCATGAGACATAATGGAGTTTCCATCCGTTCAATATATTATATACAGAAAAATACAGAAATAATTGTCGAGTTTCTCAGTAGTTCTATTTCTCAGACTCGTTTGAAAGAAAGTAAAGTTCTTGCTAACTCTAAAACCTTCAAATTATTGGATACCTGCATGTAAATTCTGTGAGGAAACTGAAAATATTGATTATATTGTAATTCCAGCTGATGAGGGCAATATACGGTTTGCCTACTCCAAAGCATTATTTTTCAATTCATTAAAAGTTAAGTAAGAGAGGAGAGTAATACAAAAATTGGACACTATAATTTACTTTTTAATTTAACTTCACATCTAATTTTTTCTAGTATCACGTTTTTACACCATATAAGTTTAATTTATAAAGATCAGGTTGTTTGTAATTGATTATTTTAATTGCAATCCATTTATTGCAATCCATTTATTGCAATCTCATTAAACTTTGTACGATGACATTTGTAATTGACAAAGACAATGATGTACTCAGAGAAAAGCAGAACGTACAATATATATAAAAGTTTCTGTAATATCGAACGCGTTTGTAAAGTCATAGGTTATTTAAAAGAATTCCACACATTTTCACGCCAAGTCATTACAAAACCAGTGTCTGGTTTGGTCCACGCAAAATCCACAACAATATTTATCTTATCCCCTAGTTTTAAGACGGTCCATTAATTTGCGTGCCAGTTTGGTAAAGAATTTGCACTTTCTCTGATACACTCGTTGATTGTCACACATTTCGGAATACCAGTTGCAAAGCTCAGTTTACTGAGGATATTTACGTTGGAGCTGCAGAGAAGCTTGGTATCGTGGGACATATGGTTATGGACAACCCTGTAGACTTTCGAAAGGCATGCGAAGGATAAAGTAAGCAGCGATTTCATTTGATTCCACTCCATTCCTTTGTGAGTGTGACTGATTGCAGTACATTTGAGGGCAGAGGAGGGGAACAGAGAACAGGGCAGAGTTCAGTCACAACATGGCGAGAGAAAGAAGGAATGGAATGTCATATTCATCCAATTTCTTACATCAGCCAATAATTTTGCGTGCAACTCTTCCACTACTACGAAGGACTGAGGATTGAGTTTATTTTTTGAAGTTGAAAATGTATTAGCATGCATAAGCCATCCATCACTCTACGATACGCAGTGCCCTGACTTCCCTTTCCCCGCTATTTCTTTGACTTGACTTTCTCTTCATGGACTCAAACTCTTTTACGACAGCAAAGGGGAGAACGAACCAACTACGGCCTAATGCATTACGTTCCATGAATTTCCTATCAAGCGTTTATCGACTTCGTTCCACACACAGTAAGAAAATGTCTGAGGACTACACCGGCACTGTACCGAAAGTATACAAATAATTTCGAGACTCACCTTGTACGACTGAATGAAGAATAAGCGGAAATTCTGAGAACTTAATTAGGCAAGAAACATATCCATTAATTGACATGCGCCGGTTACGCATAATCAACCGTCATATTTTTGAAGAAAATCTGTTAATATTTAACTTGGTCGCGACAACGTAATCGTTGTTGTAGTAAGAAATACATATTGCAGTGGAGAAAATCCTGTTTTGAGGTATTCAGCAGACAAAGTCTGACCAAGCCATTAGTGTGGTTTTGTGTTACTGTTAGCGGAGGGTAGGGTTTATCTGAACCTGATTGTAGCAGATTTAGAAAATACGTCTACGTGTAACTTGATGTCAAATTATTTTTAAAAACCGCGACTATTCTGCTTAATCAGACCCACGGTTAAGTATGGGTGCGTAGACAATGTCCTGCTTCACGGCATCATCGAACTACTAATTTGTTTGCCTACAGTTTGTTTAAAATAAATTGATAACAAATATTTACGGTCATGGATTGTCTTACATTTACGACGCAATTGATATTGTAAACACGAAACCTTAGATTGAACCTCTCGAAAGAGCTTTTTCTATTGTATATTTGTTTTTGGAATCTCATATATTTGATTAAATTGTCCCCTGGCCGTTCACTAATAAACAACAATGGGATGATCTATCCAGTTCGTCCATGGTAATAATCAGTAACCTTAACTTTAACGGGGGAAAACATTTAAGGGTAGAACCAGTTATGAATTGAGAATAAAAACTTTCCCCGAAGTAAAAGTCATTTTCAATCCAAATACCCTTTCCAGTTCGAATACTCTTGTTTTGCTGTCGTCGTCTATTCAAGAACTCGTTCCACATTTGTATGCACGGTATAGTCTGAACCCATGTCATGTCATGCCATGCAATGTGGAGTGCATTGGAATGCGTCATATACCCACGCATGCATAATTTTTTACACAAAGCAAAAAAAAACAAGAGCGTGGAGAAGTGGCAGGAGTCGAGCAGATGAGACTCAGTCAGTCAACCCTGTGCTGGCTAAAAGAAGGAATAAATTGCGGTGGTGGTGGGTTTTGGATCAATCACGGCTATTATATTCCTATCGACTGTTTACGACTTGAACGCGCGGAGTGGTGGAGAAGAAAGTGGGAAAAAGAAAGGCCCAATAAATAAATGACTACAACTACGGACTCCGGTACATATATTTGTTCGGTGAGTTATTCCCTCGCCTCAACATACTGCATGCAGATGCAATGGCGTAGAATCATTCTAGTGATACTCAAGGGGCGGGAAGGGACTGTCACTCAACATTTCGTAGCCACTCAAAATCTCATTTCGATTCCTTTTGGTTTTCTTCCCAAAGAAATCTCAACCGGGGATCCAATAAATCCTTCCTTGTTTATTGTTGAAGCCTCTCACCCTTTCAATATTCACACCTTTCGTAGGTATTCAAACTACACGCGCGGATCTCGAATCAATATAATTTTGCAATTTGAAGGCTAAACAAACGTATCTCAATTTCATCAGTCAACATGTCCTCCGCACTTTTTTGTTTCGCGAAATAGCAAGTGATAAAAAACCACAAGACGATTAGTTTATCGTATTAGCTGTCGTCAGACACTATTCCTGAATTACGATTTGTCCGTAGCCAATAATGAAACGACAAAGAAATACTTTCCACATTCGTACGAATCCATACAAAGTAAGATATGAAAAAAGTCAGCAGTATTGCGTAATGTGAGCGTAGGTGATAATTAGCGTGTTATTATTGTTTAATTTGCCAGACTTGGAGTTGTTTTTGCATGTCCTGCGAAGTGAGTGCAAAATATAAGACAGTCAACAAGCCTGTCGAAATCTGAGTGAATGAATTTCCAAATATGCATGATAATGAGAAAGCAAACAAACGATTTCGCCCACGCAGGAAGAATTGATACAGGACGGTTAGGTCGAATTGAAGTCTTGAAAGGAAATTATTACTGGGACACCCTGTAATGTACATACAGTCTTGTACATTGTCTTTGCCTTTACTTTTGGTTTCCAGTCACTTTATTCTGGAGGTGTTCTTTCCCTCCCTCTTTCCTCTTTAATGCATTATGATCTTCAATTCTGATTGTAGGAACGGAACAGGAGAAGATGTTTCTCAATGCTTTGTAATGCACTTCATGTACGTCTTCTTCAAGTATTTTTGCATGCATTCAGCGTCTCGGAAATATCAAGACACGAGCTCAAAAGCAATTTGAGGTCTAGACATACACTCTGCGCGTGGAGTGAAAGTTACAAAATCCTTTCACCAACCACAATTATCCTCCAATTCTTTTCGCCTCTCTGCTCGCCCTCTCTCCATAAATCGCAGCGCAGTGCTTGTTTTCTTACAACGCTTCAATGTACACCTGGAAATATATGCATTAAATTACGTGGTAGTCTAGTAAACTTATGTAACAAGGGATCCCTCTTACGAGCAAGTCATTTCAAGTGTCCTCACGAATGTGAAAGTTTCATACGCGGCTGTGATTCCCTGAGATTAATTCCGGAATGTTTTACGAATGTGGTAATAGTGCAGTGCATTGAATGTCGGGGTTATTCTTCAGATCCTTGGTTCAAATTCAGTTGGTCTATCTTTCGATATTGGCGCGGCATTTGGTCCTCGGTTATTTTGGTTTGAATATCCAAACTGATGGAGCCCCAAGAATAACCTTTATCCCTATAAGACCTTACCGTATGAGTTTTGTTGGACACTCTGCTTAGTATAAATCTTATTCAAAAAAGTTAATATATCACCTGCCCTGCCTCCGTCCCCTAATGTGGAGCTTTAGCCAACATTACATTATAATGAGAAAGTGACAGAGGGGAAGGACGGAGGGCGGAATGGTGGAAGACAAGACTTAGTTGGACAGGCTTAAAAAATCCTATCATCTAAGAAGAAAAAAAATGAGTTTTTGGCAAATGAAATAAACTCTAGAGTTGACGCAACGGGAAGTTGAAAAATGAAGGGAAAGGAAAGCTTCTGAAGTAATTTCCGGGACCCAAAAAATTCCATCTAATCAAAAGGAGATGGGGGGAAAGAAGAGAAGTTACGTTGTGCCTTATAGTATATCTAAGTTACGGTAACATGTAGAAGGAAATAAAGTCCCTTGCATTGCACACAAACCCATAAGAGAAAATAAACCGAGCGGCTGAGTGACTTAAGTCTAATGGAATAGCGCGCACTCTTAGTGTGCCACCTTTATACATTACATATGTACAGCACAGGACTACCGACATATAAACCAAAAATGTATGTTTGTGTGTTGAAAGATATTGAATACAGTTGGACTGGTGAAATGTCGGGATATATATGATATGAAGGAATTCACGTGGAGAAAAGGAACCTGGGCAGTGCACAGCAGCACAGTGTGAGAGACACGAGATATCATTATTGTTTTGTAGCGGTGTCGGGCATCGGATATTGCGTGTCGAGGTACATGAACTCATTCGACAGGATCACGATAGACTTGTATGGTCTACACATAGTCCCCCTTACAGTTTACTTTGGTTTTACAGTCCTCACATTTTTCCTCTCATTTCTGGCAAATAAAATGAGTTTTGCGTGTCTGAAGATATGCTCAGGTTTTATGTCGCCTCATTTTCTTCCATGTGCTTTCTATTCTCCCATGCATGCAAGGAAACAAGCATGCATTCCAATTCCACGTACGTACGAATGGCCACCAAGGCTCGGCTCGAGCTCAAGCTTATTACTTTCCTTATTTAGAGAACCAAGCAGGGGGTGCCAAGAAATCTGCCTCCCGTCTTCGTCGTCGCAATTGGAAATCAGATAATAATTATTAGAGCACAATAATTTCTCTAGCAGAGAGAAAGTAGAAAAGCTAAAGCTGGCTAAGTGTATGCATTTGCCTATATTTTTTAGAGGGCAGGGAAGTTAGGGAAGTGTGAGAAAGATATGTATGTAGAAGAGTGGTTCGCGTAAAGAAACATGAATCTACATTCTATGAGGAAATATATCAACTGTTTCCATCAAAAACTCTCAAGTCATCAGTCAACCCAAGGCAAGGCAAGGCAATGAAGAAAGCGGAACACTTTTCCCTCAACAAAACTTTCAGTTCATTCTGTGGTTGAGGTGACGGGGCTATAAAAATCCAAAACTAAGAATGCGAAGCATAAGACATTTCATTTACCATTCACCAGGTCCTGTGCCATGTATGCATGGGGGTACACGTGAAGTCCATTTGGAACTTTGCACGCTACGCTTCCTCTCCTTTCTCCCTACCACGCTTTATTATATGCTCATAAAGGGAAAGATCTCCTCTCACTGTGCGGCCCGTGCTGTGAGACTACACAAATATAAATATATTATTCAGCTGACACCCTACAAAAACACGTTATTTCAAATAAATAATATCGTGAATAATAATAGTTCCCAGCGGGCTCAGTGCAATGTTTTGTACGATGAGGATAATGTTCTCAGATTTACTTGCAGATAACACAGTATTGCTGTACTGAATGACCTTACCTCTCTCTTTCGTGCTCTGTGCTGCCAAAGCTCTACAAGTTTCGTGCTAGCTTTTCTGGGTCCCACAATTTGTCTGCAAACTCTAACGCCGAATTTAGAGTACTCCTCGTTTTTCTCTTCTCTTTTTATCTTTCTCTTCTCTTCAAAGTTGACCGGCCCCAACTTTGAAAAACGACACGAAAGAGAGAGAGAAGAGAACTATAAATTACCAAGAAGAGAAAGAGACTGCAAAAACGTAGAGAAAAGAGTCAAGAAAGAGTACTCTAAATTCGGCGTAACTCTGTGCACCTCTGGCACCTTACCACATAGGCAATACATGTTGAGTTCGTGTCATGTATTTTCAAACGGAACTTTCTCGGCTTCTCGCATCACGCAATCCAAATAGCTAGACACAGATTTAGGTGCTCCGAATTAACTCCGCGGTGTCATTTTTAAACATTGAAAGACTATATGGACCCCAGCGATGAAACATAATTCTTTTGTATTCTATACGAGATTTGAACTCCTCACAGACCCTACTCCGAATATTGAAATCCACTTTAGCCGCTTCGAGCTCTTGGAAACAGAATTGGTAATGTTTTGCAGAAGTGGAATCAAAATACTTTTAGCAGAATCAACTTGGATAACCCTATAAAATTATTCAAATTACGTTGTTTACAATCACCGAATTTGTGATTATAGATGCAACTTCTTTCAGGTCTAGGCCGGTACATTAGTACTTCCGCTTTTTAAAAAGTGAAGCGCCATAAATTGACTACGGCGAGAAGTCGAACAAATGCATGAAATTAAAAAAGCGGGGAAAGAGTGGCTATTTTTAATCCAGATGACTGCGCGCAATTCTATTCTTTTGCGTGTTTTTGAGGTTTGCATAGGTTACCGGATTAGGATTGGAAGTACTTTCTATTCTTTTCTCGAAGGTAATTATACCATATATTAATAACCCGATCCAGCCAAGGCCAAAATTTAATGAGATTTATTAAGTATCCTTGGCCCCTGAGTTTATATCAAGACTCCGTTCTTGAAATGTGCCCATAAATAAGAAGTAGCAGTAAAATTATAATCCACACACTAAATAATGGAACGTAATAGATAGAATTTTCTCACAAGAAGAGAATCTAAAGTACAATGTTGCCGACAAGGGTAGTATCTCTATCACGTAAACCCCACAAACGACAATAAAAAACTTTTAGATTTCTTTCAGATATTCTCACTTGCAAGTTACTAGCTAGTTTCCAATGCAAATAAGCGCGTGCAGGGCACAGCGCTGCACCTGAAAAAAACTAGAGTCAATGCCTGCTTTGAATACTAGTAGCCACAAAAAGGAACCTTTTATTACATTTTTGTGACTTTACCGAAGGACTTTATGACTTATAATAAAAATTTCTTTTTGAATGGTTCTGTACCCGTTGTACTCGTCCTACGTTATAATAGATTCCATCCAACCAATTCAAGGAATAACGCACGCAAATCAACTTTCTATTTTGATGGTGAAAGTCCCGTGTGAAAGTAAACAAAGTTGTACGGCTTTAAGCTTTGCTCACCTTGCCTGATGTGCTCCAACTGAATTGACGTAGAAAGAGCTGGCTGACAATGCACTGTCAGGAATCTCCCCACTCTGCATTCCCAATGGATTTGAGCATAAATCTATATCAAAAATTCAAAAAAAGAAGAGTTCAACAAAAGCAGTGGCATTATTAGTATCATGACGGGTCTTCTTATTAATGACAGACATTAAGAACGGTGATGCCGACACTGGTGTGTGACGCCGGCTGTCAGTTGAACGAAAACGAAACTCGACTACTATACACGATAATCCTATTATACTCCTCCTCTCTACTAATATCCTACACATTTTCCTTTCCTCTTGTGTCGTCCTCATTATAAATTACCGTACCGACCGACTGAGCTGCACGGGACCCCCTGAAACAAATAAACCGAATTTCCGTCTTGAATGAGTTTTCACATGTGTTTCCACTCCGAGGGTAACATCAATATGTTAAGGGCAATGCCAATGATGAGGAGATTCGAGAACTCCTTATGTTATCTGATCTGTACCAGTAAATATGAAAGTTAAGGCATTTTGCACCAATGTTAGCATGGCGTGGGACAGGGTCTGCATTAGGGTTCGACTCCATCGGACCGACAATGCACGTTTGCACGAGAATAATTGATTGAAAGTAGTTTTTCTCCACTGGAAGCTTCTTCTACTACTACTCTGACTACCTTTCCTGGGTAAAACGGAAATAAACCTCTATACGGCGGTGAGATGCCCGACATTGCGTCAGGGTGACTGTTAATAAATAGATGCATTTTATAATTGGTGTTTACTTTTTCATACCAGAAGAAACAAGGTTGGAAAAAAGTGTCAAAAATCAAACAGAAACTCTTCAAATCGTCCAAACAGTACAGTTCATGAATTGACCTTAACACGTGCTTGAATGCAGTCTTCCTTTCTGTTCAAACCTCATTCATTTCTACTCTCCCGTACATACCTTGGCATGAGAGACTCCCAGACTCTAGACCACCCCATCAATGAATGACTGTTGCCTACCTACTGAGCATGCTATTCAGGTTGGCTTCTAAATTCACGTTGATGATGATGATGATGACTGACTCATTAATCCAGTCGGAAGAATCCGCCTGCCTGCCCAGCCGAGTGAATGTGATAGCTTGCCTGTACAGAAATGTAGCCGGAACCTGTGCATGCATAGTGTAT
>JAQFYE010003408.1:0-15395 GCA_034694305.1 Protaphorura glebata
GTGAAAATTCTTAAAGTGACTGGGACACCCAAGGGGAGTTTGTTGGAAAGAATTTGCAGTCCAGAGGTACCAGTTCAAGGCAATACAAAATGTGTTTCCAAAACTCCACTGCCCGCATTTGCATTCTTATTTTCTAAAACTCTTTTTAACAGAAGAAATGAATTCGAACCCCGTTTCTCAAGATTATTCATGACATATTACGTAGAACAAATACACATTTATATACGAGTTTGTTCGCACCATTATATTTTTTTATGTGCACAGTGGTACATAACGTCTCCCTACAGCAAGATGTCGACGTTCCAAAAAAATATCGATATATAAGAACTAAAACTGAAGGAATTGAAAACCAGTACCTTTTGAAATGAACAAATACACGGCAATATTATTATTTAAAAAAAACTGTAGCTAATGAGTATATCTGAATATTTGTGATTTCAGGCCCGAGTCTACATCCAGTCCTTGCCACCAATGAAGAAAAAGGATTTCAAAGCTGTTTTCAAAGGATCTAACCCATTGGCGATTGACTTATTAGAAAAAATGTTGGAGTTGGACTCAGAATTACGAATTACTGCAGAAAATGCACTCTCCCATCCATATTTGTCACAATATGCTGATCCTACTGATGAACCAAATTCTCAACCTTACGACCAAAGTTTCGAAGACATGGAAGCACCTTTAGAGTCCTGGAGGCGTAAGTGGAACATCGTGACTTAATTATCCAGTTATAAATTCGAAGCAATGTTTTAATTGTTTTAATTTTATTTTCAGAACTTGTCTTTGATGAAATTGTTTCATTTAAGCAAACTTCAAATTTACTCGGCAGCAGTTCAAAGAGCAGCGGATAAAATACACAGTAAAATTGATGAAATTACTTATAAGCAATAATATTAGCAACTGAAAACGTTACTTAATATTGTTCGAAACATCTGTCACTGTCAGATGTCAATAATGACAATTTAGTTCACACGTTTTTGTCTTCAGAAGTATTACTTTCTTACATTATTTAGTTTACTTTATATTTACCCCAAATTAATTAATTTCGTTACCGTTGATAGACAACCCTAGGCCGTGGGAACAACTACAATGCAATTACAAAAAATGTTAGAATAAGTGCGAGTAATACTTAATTCGTATAGACTATTGACGGTTTGTTTAGTGGGACTGCCGCTGTTACATTCTTCTCATGTAATTAACCGCAAACGTAATATGAAGTATTCTGATAAATTCTGAATACTTCTGTGTAAGATTTATAAGGTGATAACATCTTGATTCTTTTCCTACTATGTTTGAAAGTGTAAAGTATCAATAAGAGGAATCAGAAATCATATTATCTCATGATGAAATCTTCACATCCTTGACCAGGACACCTGAAGTGATTAATCCTGAACATTCTGATATGACCAGACCACAGTTTGACTTCAAAAATGTTTTCCTTGCATTCTTTGCTAATAGTAGCCGAAACACTAATCAAGATTTTGCCCATACTGTCTGTATCTCAATCAACCTTAGCGAAAATGAAATATTTTAAAACGATACTCAAATACAATTTATTCTTTTTTGTGGACGCGGCAGGAGAAGAAATCTTGGATGAACGTTGAACACTAAAATCGCATAATTAATAATTTATTAATACTGTTGAATATGTGAGTCGTGAGGATGTAAGGACATACACAATATAGAATAAAATGCTTTAACTAATGTAAACTTCCGTCCTCCGGTGCCTTAACTGTAACAAAAAATAAAACCGTGATTCGTATTAAATTAACAGAAATGCATTAGCCCACATTGAATTGAAGCCGATGTGTTAAATAAATTGTACACAAACAATAATTTGTACATTCAATAGTTAACATAGTCCGTCGCACTTAGATAAGTTGTATTAGCTGCTAGCGGGTGTTGCCAGTAAAAAGACTCAACTAAGTAAATAATTTTATAATGCACCCGATAGTGGTAACGGTATAACTTTCTTTGCACGTAACCTGTATATTACGCTTAGTAAATCCCCAAGTCGAAGTCCCGATTATTTGAGTCCAAGAAGAAACAGACTAAAACCACTGATTCTTCCAATGCCTTGAGATGACCGACTGTTGAGATCCCATGCTTTTGTCGTGTAACCAGAAATCCACGTTATTCTAACACTTGACTGTAATTTACTGAAAGTGGACTTTAAAATTATTATATTCAGCTGTATTATTGGAGAGATAATTTGAACGTAGGAGGTACAACAATTTTGCTCAATTGCAACTCATTCAGAATAGAAGCGGAATCTATATTTTCTATACTCTTTGGAATGCGATGATATCAACCGAGAATGTCTTCTTGTGTCCCGATCCTTAGCCATAAAGTCTCAAATGAATTTTGAAATCGGATTTTCTTGTCCGTGCAAATGTTCATATTTCAATTACGTTGCCGTGGAGTAAATACTTGTTTGCAAACACCTGTTCCAAGGGGCAAATAATTGGAAATTCTGCGTAGATAGAAATGTAACAGAGGTAATTTTATTTCGATGTTCTTTTTTGTAATTTAATTTCCCATGACGGGAATTAATTATTTTTTAAATTATCCGTACTAATAATACATCAAGACGAAACAAGGACATGGCAGAACTTGTAATTTCGAGTGCAATTTCTTCAGGGAGTGACAATCCGACGGCCGCGGCCAAACTTGAGGACCTTCCTCCTAGGGTAACTATTTTTAAATAGGCTGAAACCTGTTCCTGGTAAGACTGTAAAAGATGTGTCTGACACGTGTCTTCACAATGTTCAGGGAACACAGTTTATCTTACAGGATTAAACTTAAAGACCCGATCGTCTCAGCCAGGTGGTCGCTCAATTGAACCGGTTTCACATTATGAATGTTATTAGGAATTAGCTATAAACAATTATTTGCTTTCCAACAGCTCCTTGGTAGAATCTTGTCTTTCATTCCAACCAATGACCACGTCCTTTTAAAAGAAGTATGTCCCGGATGGGAAAAATTAATCGACGAACATATCGGAGTTCCAGCTTACATTGGGAGAGCCTCGGACTACAAATCCGACAGATTTGAATTCAGCCCAGTTGATTTGATGACCCAAATCGGTATCTCCATGCTCCATCTCGTCAACGTACACAATACAGTTCTACCAGACTACAAATTCCCGAATTTGGTCAAGCAAATCAGTTTCGTGGATTACATTTCTGAAAAGAATTTTCTTCGAGCCCTAAATCAACTGACCAACCTTCGTCACTTGGCCTTAGACATGTCCACCTGCCATTATTTGGAATTCCATAATATATCATTGGACTTCCTCGTCCGTTTAGAAACACTGGCATTCACTTCTGGAGAATATTGTTCTGAATGGAATGAAGAAGTCCATCCGTCCAAAAATGAAGTAGACATCACACTTGAAAATTTGTTCAGTTTACTTACACAAAATCATTTCCGAAGTTTAAAAAGTCTCCTGCTCGGCGTTCCAATTTTAACCCCATTGAGTGGGAATTATCAATTTGCGACATCTTTGTTCAAATGTGCCATGACCCATCATGCGACTCTTCGTCATATTGAAGTATTTTTTGATGGAAAATTGGAGGGTGCGATTCAGAGTTCAGCTGAGGCTATAACGTCTGTCAACATTGACCCCGAAGGCCTGATCGTTGTCCAACTCCATGATTTGTTCGTCAATCTTCATGAATTTCATCGAACTCATGGAATTTTAGACCTTTGGCTTCGATTACTCAACAGTCAAAAATCTCTCAAGAGATGTATTTTTATTCCACGGGGTGGGGATGAAGATGAGTGTGTGGAATTACCACTCCCGGATGGCCTTCTTCTACGTAATCCATCAGCTGCGACCCTAACGGTTTTTAAGTGGTTTGTCACAGAAGCAGAGCCTGGACAAGTTGGATCGACAATTGACCTTACGGTTTTTCAAGGATGTGTCGTTTTGGCTGACATAAATTTGACATCGAATGGCAATAATCCATCTAATTTGACTAATGTTCATCGACTTCCGGTTTCTCTTCAAAGGGTTTGTGTAGAAGGAATTCGGGTGAGGACTGATGACATTGAGAGTTTGGCAACGGATTTCCCGTCTTTGACTAGATTGAGTTTGACCGGAGTTGGTGAAGAAAATAATTTCGGAATGGATATTCAAACACTTCGAGGGATTTATGAACAGAAGAGGCTCACGAGATTACTCATTTTGGATGGATTCAATAAATTGAGTATTCGTGTTGTGACTCAGCAGGAGGAAAGTTCATTCTCATTCCTTGTCATGCTTCTCAAAACAAAATTTTATGATGGAGACAGTTACTTTCAAATGAAATTGTGTGAGAATGGGGAGTATGCTGTGATACAGTGATTTGTAAAAAAATTGGAATACTCTGTTCAAATCTGAATCATTTTTATTGAATAAATCGACAATTTAAATTTTTACCGCAGTCCAAGTACATGTCGTCCTGGAGAAAATAATTTGTAGTGTATAAACGAACTGCACGGTTATGAGGATTCGACTTTTAGACCTTCCATATAAGGGTTTCCAATTCGGTTTTGACGGACTGGCATTACGGGTTACGTTACGGGTCGGTATTGAGAAGTCTACCGATTACGGAAAACACTATACATGCACAGCCACTTCTGCCCGAATTACCCAAACGATATTTCTTTACTACTCTAAAAAAATTTAACTTTTCGGGAAAACAAAAAAAAAACATCTTAAATCCATTTTTATTGTATCTGCACAGATCGACATTATAACTGGTATCAAGGATAAAAAAAAGTCGACTTTGATGTGATTCTTAGATAATACCTTTAATTAGCATTAAGTCCAACGCACGTAATGGAACGAGTATATTGAATGTGTGGTTAGCCCAGTTCTCATAATGCGTGATATTTGGCTTGGCAAAGGATTCGTTCAAGGAGAAAGAATTGAGGAAATTGGGTGAGAATTGTAAGCAGGAGAGTTAAAGTCAATAATTAAGACTGCATTATTGTAGGAGTCTCAGTAAATTCGTTTGACGTCAGCTATGGATTACCACACGAAATAGTTCAGTCCGGCCTAAAGGTCCTAAAGAATAGTAATTGAAATTATTTTTGTGCAGAATTAGTGTTGGTGTGGTGCAGTACTTTTTTATAATAATTCTAATTTCGTCAAAAATATAAGTTGTACAAAGATTGTTCTAATTGGATCAAGTTTCAGTTAACCAGGAGTGCTCTACAACATTGATTTGAAAACATCTGAAGGTAATTTTTATTCTAATACCATTTTGCTCAGTTTTTGAGAATTAAGCATGGATAGGATGTAAGTTTATTTAAGTCATCAAAAATCATAGCCCACACAACATTAGCATCAAAAATGAAACATTGATTTATCAGTAGGTGATAATCATTTGATTAATCGATACCGTCACATAGTGTTAATGTTTACTTTGAATAATTATTTTCACATTTTAGACACATATTTCCGGTATGTTCAGAGTGACTTATTGCTTTGCAAGGGAGTTTTTTATGTTTTGTACATAAAATATAACAAAGGATTCCCCTACTACTACAAGTGTAAACTCACTAGGCGAAATGCAAAGCAAATCGTTATATAAAATTTGAGGAGAAGTTAATTAGATTGTACTTTTACAACTCTCGGCTATAATTCTTCAGATGCCATCAACCGATGATGTACTGGCTCAAGGCGATAAAATCGGAATGTTCTTTGACCATGGGAGTCTTGACCACCCTGTATATGGAAGGGCGGATAATTTGTCTGGCTTGATTCCTCTTCTCCAACCTTACGGATCCTACAAGCCTCCAGCCATAATCAGTGACCCAGAGCGCCTCGAGAGACTCGTCAATTCTCTGACCAGTGACTGTATGGAACTGTGGGAGAATGAATTGGATGATCATATTCGAGCAAGAGTCCGAGATTTTATATCGATAGGGGCATTCACTAATCCTTTGGATGATGCAGAGACACCAGCAATGCAATCACTCATCTCTTCAATCATTGTTGGATTTGCTTATGACGACGTTTTGGATCAATTGGACGATATCTCCGAACAAGGTTTCAAATACGAGGAGGTTGATAAACTCTTAAAATTCTTCTTAGGTCAGTACATTCTTGATTAATTTTAGTATGATAGAAACATCTTGCCTATTGTTCTATAGTGGAGATTCGATTCCGCAGAGATGGACAATTTATATGTTTTGCTAGCTTAAAAGAGTATTTTTATAAGAATTCTTCCTACGACTAGGGGTACCTTCGTTAGGCTGAATGAAAGGCTCTCGTTATGGTAACAATATTGGTTCAAACTGCTCTCAACTGTCCTTATGGGTGTAGGTGCTGGAATTCTGCCTCGCTATGTTGAGGGTTTGATCCCGCAGGCAGACATGGTTTAGGTCATCGGTTTAAGAGGAGTTTTATAAATTTGACTTTGGTACTACTAGGGTGACGTCCAGCGCTACACTAAATCATTTTGCGTTATAAAAAATGTTTGCTTGCTTGACCAAGCCATGTCAGTTAATGAAAGTATGTATCTTTTTAAACTATTCTTAGACGTGTTTGACGGGAACTACAAGAACATTGATGACATGCCGAGCCCATTTCCTTCAATTGACTCATTTTCAAGATACAATTGGAGAACTGACCGAAAAATGGAGGCTGCCATTCCAAACTTCCACGAAAAAAATGGAGCCTTGAGAGCTGAATGGGAAACATCTCTTCGTTGCTTTGTCTTGCTCATGGAACAAGATCCACCTGGAGAAGGGTTTTCAGAACAAAGTCTAAAATTGTTCGGTGGAATTAACTCAGGATTACTCCTTGTTCTGGAATTAGTTGCTACATTTCGAAACGTGTCGGTTTCAAAAGAAATTCGCCATGATGTATTATTTCATAGCATGAAAATGGCTATAGCGAGTGTGTCCACGCTCATGAATGCTATTTTTGGGTTCATGAGAGATGTTAATTTGAATCAAGTTAATGATTCTACGATTCTTAGAAAAGTTGTCCATAAAGGGGTTGATCTCCAGGTGGCATTTGACGATTGCTTGGGTTTACTTCTGGTTGAAATGAATGATATTCGAGTTGCGGTTGAGAAATTGAGGGAACGTTATGAGAATGATTCGAATTTGTTACATTATCTTCGCTTAGTCGAGAATTTGGTGGATGGTGAATATTATTGTTACGCCCAGATGACACGTTATGGGAAAGTTGGAATGAAAGTTAAAAAAATGGCTGATATTTCAGTGGAAGAGCAGACCAAAAAATGAATAAATAATTTCTCAACCTTCAGAACTGAAGCTGAGGCGTGTGAATAATAAGTTGTTATTATGGTTTTTCCCACCTGTCTTGACCCAATTTATGACGTTGTAGCAGAAGACAGAGAATATTATTATTTTAGTTGAGTCATATTATTTTGAATTGATTTACGGTATGGTGTTTACGACTTTCACTATGTATGTAAAAATTTTATAAAATACGTATTAGACAGAACGGAATAAAAATGTCGGGTTAGGCTGAGTTAGAGACCTGTAAAGTAGTATCGTGTTACCATTTTCATTGAAGTCATTTCTTTGTGCACTGAATTTGTTGGTAATTTAATTAGATTGGACATATACGAGTAAAAAGTCACCACAGAATCAGTATTTAGAGAAAAAATTAAGAATGTTGAAGATGAAGAGACAAATTCAAAGTTGGACCTTGTAGGAGGGTCCGTGTACCAACGTTGTCCTTCAAAGTTTAGATTTAGATATTGGTAATAATTATTAGTTTCAGATGGTCGGCTTTGGTTGTATGGGAAATCGATAAAGACAGAGTGACAAGGAATCCGATAGTCGACCAATGCAATTTAAATGTCCTATTTAATTACCAGAGTATAGAGTTGAACATGAATGCGGTCTATTAGTGGTTGATTGGAAAGATTGGGTTCATCCGAATCATTAAACTGGTTATTTTTGGGTTCATGTAAACTTTATTCGTACCTGTCCAAGTTGATGGGAATGTAGAAAATAAAGGGCGATCATTCAGGCTGCTATTTATGACGTGAAATCACTAATGAATTTTGAATTCAGATAGTACTTTTGGTGACAGTTACTTATTCCGTCGTTTGATTGACAGGCCAAGATATCTTGGTAATTATCTTGATTTTCAATTGATAGGGAGATGACTGAGCGATTGTTAATTATCAATCATAATTGCATGCTTTGCCGAATGTCTGAATCCTAACAAGGACAAGAACTAAAATTTAATTTCTGAACGTAGAAACAGTATGGCAATGGCAAAAAAATTCGCACTAATCATGTATCTTTTAAACTGACCTTATCTCCTTCTTCGGGGCTGGTTGTTTTCTTTTCCTATGTAGATTGACAAAATTCCCTTTTCAATTTTGTGTGGACGTCTTAATTTCTGGAACTAAAAATTATACACGATTTCGGTTTACCCTGGAAAGCGATTTTCGGACCTCTGTAATTAAGAAAGGCCGAATGTGTCGGTGAAGATTTCAATCATTAATAAATTCAACCCAATGTTGGAAAATGGATACAGTAGAATGAATGTTCACAATAAAAGATTACATCGCCTTTCCGAGAAACATAATTCGACAAAATTATTTTTGTGCGTCCAGTTGGGTTTCCATGTTTCGCAGACAGTTCACTCCGAAGTCATTTGTTTCATTGCAATAAGACCGTGTTCGAGTAAATTAGCATTCAAGTTATTAATATACGAACCGAAACCTTTAAATCAATTTTCTAAAGCAGTTTACTGTGCACACACGAACAACATCGACTCATGGAAAATCTGGCATTGAATTATATCAGAGTGAGCAGAATCATTGCAGGTTTTCCTGCTGACCTAACGAAAGCAAACCAAAGCAAAATTGGCGTAAAATATAATGGAATAATTTGGTGGTGGTATAAAGCCTCTTATTGGTTTATCACAATTGAAGCCATTCGTGTTATACTGACGCTGATTTCTGACCTATTCAGAACAGAATTGACCCCATTGGACATAATTACAGATTTTGTATATTTTATTGTTGCACTTTTGGGTCTCAACTTCATAAATTGTTATGATGGACGAGAAGTGCCAGCAGCTAAAGTTTACACACACTGGATTTTAAAAATTTCTGGCAACAAAGAAATTGAAGATTTCAGATCACAAGGAAAAACAGTACTCTCAAATCATCCTTGCAATCTATTGGTATTTGGTGATGGTTTCTGGAATTGCAATTGTAGCTCATTTTTTCAAGTATCCACACAATTCGATGTACATTTACAGTTTGTTCACACTGGATAAGACTTGGTCAACAATGATTTTGTTCTCTGCTCATGAATTCATGGTTATGGTTTGGATAACTTCAAAGATTGTATCAGTTGAAGCCTTCATGATTTTGTTCGCTCGTCAGACCCTCTTCACACTAAAATTGGTTGAAAAACAAATGCAAATGAATCCAGATCTAGGGATTCAGCAGTATAAAAAATTGTCACGGATTTTGAATGACTACAACCATGTATTCAAATGGACAATTTACAGATTGCAAACTTTATTCATTTGTCTCGTTCCCGTTCTCATCTACACTTGTTTCCGATCTGAAGATCTCCCGACACTTGTTGTTGCCGGATTAGTAGGAAATTCAATCGGTGTTATCATGAGAAACTATTTATTACTTTTGCCTATGGGGATCGTCAATTCGAAGTCTACAAATTTACTCAAATGTACGTTTTTAAAGTCCCAAATACTAAGTAAGGAGCTCAAAATGTTGAGACCCCTTGAGTTTAAAAATGGAGGTTTCTTCCATTTTGACAGGCTGAGTATTTTGCATTTTTGGACGTTTATAATTTCACAGGTAATTTTTCTTTTGACGACATGGTAGACTTCTGTCTACCATGAAAGAAGAATAAAGCTTCTAGGGATTTTAGAGGATTAAGATTCTTATACCTCTAAAATCCCTAAAAGCTTCCGTCATTTCTGTTGAAATGACGCAAAATCCTCAACTTTTAGACCGTCTGGTGAGGTCGATTGTCAGTTTGTATGCTAATTACTTTTTTAACTCAAATTCATCTGTGCTTATTGAAAAACATCTGTTTGGCAGTTAATTTCAAAATGTTGAGATGTGTTTGTGTTGAATCGCTGTTATGTAGAAATATTGAAAATGTGTTCTTGCTTTATTCTTTTTGTAGTTTTGCAAAAATAACTTATTCATTTTTTGTCATTACTACTACCACTTCGTCTGCCTTTAGAACTATAATGAAGTGATGTTTGTATTTCACTTCGACACATACGCATTTGGATAAATGTATCATCATGATGTCAACTCGAGCCTGTCGAAGAATTAAAGATTATTATACCATGTAGCTTGTCTGAGAGGAAATCGACTACGTTTCTTGTAGGAAGATATTTATTGTGTATAAAAACGTCAAGATTTCGTATTCGTCAAGTTTTTCAGGAACTATTATTAAAATTAGTTAATAATTACAGTTAAGTAGTTAATAGTGAACCTCACTTTTCAAGAGAATAGAAAATTAAATACAAATTGATTATTGTGTAATCCAAGGAGCCTAGATCTTTCATTTTGATCAGCTCAGTATTTTGAACTTCTTCACCTTCACCATTTCGCAAGTTAATTTTCTTCATGCAACAATATATGTAGTAAACCTATATCAGACGAGTTCTTAGCTTGTTGTTACGTGACAAAGCTTCAATTAACGAAAATAGAATTGTCGGATTTTTTGGAATATATATAATTTATTGTTAAATGTTCTTGATATCAAATTATATGTAACACAAGAATCGGAGTCTAATTTGTAAAATGTGACTTAGCCTATATGTGTGTTTAGTAATAGTGACTCCGAAAACACTAACACAAATTATTAATCAAGATAAACCTTAGATAAACATTTTGGTTTATAATTCATTGCGGAAGACGGCATATTTGGATGGCTTCCGCTTGAAGAGGGGCTTTTTGGACTCAGACGACGACTTCTCTGATTTGTGACGGAATACCTTTGCCCAAGTCTTCTTGAAGATATTCTTCTTCCGCTTGGGAAGTTCCAGGCCTGGACTATCGACGGAGATTTCTGGAGATAACTGACCCGACGGGGACTCTGAACTGTCTGGACCTTTAAAATTAAATAACGTGATTGTAAACAGGAGTGTAATGAAATTTGGATCAAAAGCAGATCAACATTGCACGTTATCACATTTAAAAATTGATTATTCTAAAGAACTCACGGGTTGAACTTCGATGATCGCCACCGGCAGCTGTATCAATTCCTATCTCGATCACCTTCTTGACATCCAAACTTTCCTGTGGACAACGACTCTTCTCAAATTGACCGGAATTGGAATCGAGACCGTTGATTTTTTCAGACAGTTCGGCGGGCTTAGAATGCGAAGCTTTTAAGTCTCTCTTGGCTTGCTTGTATTTCGCATTGGCTCTGGCCTCCTGCCGCTGTGTCTTCAGTTCATCCGCCGCGGCCGCCTAGTAATAACAGAGTTAAATAGTAAAATTTTAAAGAAATTTTGTTCGATCGAATGCCCATTTCATTTCGCATAACTTACCACAATCCGCATCGAGTCGTTCAGCAGGATGCCGGTCTCAGAAAGAGCTTGCGATTTTAAACTTAATTCCAGCTCCAGGTTCGCAATTTTTATTTCAGCTTCATTTCGAGCCTTTTCAGATGCGTCCAAGTCGGCATGTGAATTATGATACGCAAATGTGATCTGGAGACAAATTATCAATATGTTGAAGGTTATATGTAACAGAATCGGACTCTTACAAAGACAAAATGATTTAATAATCAATTCATTCTTACCTTCCACAAGTCGCGATTTAAGCCGACAACTTTTTTCTTTAGAAGACGAGCAGTCTTGTTAGTCTCGTTCCAGCAGTACGATACGTAGACAAGGACCATGATCAGGCCAACAATTCCTGTAATCATGATCGACTTGGTGAAATCTGAAGTCGAAATCTCGAGACAGTTACCGATGAATGAAGAATTTCCACCGATACCCCTTCCTGTTTTATCCAAACGAGGATAAACCTCCGAAGCGTTGAAAGTTTCCTTTCGCACTTGCCTTTCAGCTTGTGCCTGATTTGCGAAGAAAAGGGTGACAATGGCCAGCAAAACTACTGACCATTTCAATTCCATCGTTTTGTTTGCAATTGAATGCTGAGTGATGATGTGAGAACACATTTTGGGTCTAGCTGTTGACTCTACGAGAGAACAAAGATGACTGAAAAAGTCATACTTTTTATGTCCCATCTCTGTAACATTTACAAACATCTAGCTTATCGTTGTTATGTCAAAAACCAAAATTGCGGCAACCTGACCCGACCTGAAACCTCACCTCAATCACTCACAACCCGCAAACGGGCCTAAGCTGCGGCGCGAAGCGCCGCAGGTTTTTCAGTTAAGGTTTAGTTTGTCAAGTTTTTTTCTAAAAAAGTTTTTTTTAGAAAAAACCAAATTCCCAACACGCCGTTCCGTTCGTTTAGAATGTGGGAAGTCTAAATGTGGAAAAGAGTATTGTAATATGATGTTTCGGAATCCAATTTTCAAAAATTCTTGACAATTTTTAATGCTTCAATTTAAGTCAAATGTCATTAAAAGTGAAAGACTTTTTTTTGAAGCACCCTACTGTTTTTGGTTTGGATTAGTAGGCTCTCACGCGCTTATTTTTTATTTAAAAGACGGCTTATGGGCTGTACTTGCACATATAAATGTCTAAAACGGTCCAGATACATTTTCGAAACGTCCACGCAGTCATGTGTAAAAAAATTCCATAACAGCCTTAAGGCATCCGTATCCAATAAGCTGTGAGCCGCCTAATCTAAAAAGTATCAACAATAGTTACGAGAGCTCCTTTAAGACCCATGAGCTATGTGAAATATTGTTGGGTTTAACATTGAATTTATCCCAGTATGGGATGCTACAATCTTTGTACGACAAACTCATACGCAATACTGAAGTAAGTAAGCTATTCCTACCTCGAAACGAATCGTGCAGCATAAATTCAGCCCTATTATAAACATTAGAATAAACTTCTGCGGATATTAGGATCGATTTAATAAAAAGAGTTTAAGGAAAATCGGTCTACAAGCATATTGTGAGGGAACGATGCTTGCTGTAAGAGTAATGGACGTTGAGTAACTTTTGAAAAAAGTCAGAATGCAAGGACTCAGCTACGGGAAAAAATAACTATAACTAAATTGATCTCATTGAATGTTGCATGTAATACACAGCATGTAAGTGTTTTGAAACAGAAGTTCTAAGTAATTGTGTTAGATTTAAATTACAATATGATTTTAATAGGATCGAACATGTTGTCCAATGTATTTGTTCTTCATAGGCCGCAATACAATTTCACCCAATAATCCAGAATGCAACGAAAGAACATTTTCTGGGGATCTAGTGAACAAAAATAATTAAAACAATTTGATTTAAAAACCCGGTTTTGTATACCACATCAAATGAAAATAAACTAAGCCTTCTGAGTTAGCAACTGTACTACAGATACGGTTAAACTTATGTAAGCGAAAAAAATCGGAGCTGTCTCTGCATGGGAAATATCGCAAAGGTGTGCAAGCGTGTTACGATCAAGTTCCATTCACTGAAGGGTTGGAGGATAAAACATTTAGAACAAAGGGTTCATGAGCAAAAGTATGAAGGAAATAAATGCAATTTCAGAATAGACAACTTATACTATCAAACAAAAACAAACAACAGATGAAGTAAGTGCCAATAAAAGTGAAGAAAATGTTGAAATACTAATGCCTGTTCATATTAGACAGATGGGACTAATTATCGCTGTCAGACAGGGAATGATAGTGAACGGGTTGCAGAAAGCGGAATGGTAATTTGACTGTACGTTCGGTATAGACGGGTTTGGGTTCACAATACTACGGTGCGGTGCGAGAGGATGGGTAAATATTAGTTGAGATAATCAAAATCGTCGAAGGAATCATAATATACTCGTACTTCTAGTCCTTATAACCAATTAGAATCGGGCACGATTTTTGAATGGATTTACTACGTAGTCACATTTTCACCGGGAATTTCTGAAATTAACTTTAGTTTATCTTTAATTCGTATGTCTAGATAATTCATTACTGCTTTCCTGGTTCACTTAAATGTGTGCCTTTAATTAATGCAAAAGAGTGAACACAAATTTGATTCTGTATAAAATTAGATTAGACAAAATGTATGGGCTCCCATCCAGGCTTAACTTCACTTTAAACTGGCTCTTCCCTATTTCTATTGAATGAAGAATGAAGTTTATTTGAGAATGAGAATTTATTTGATATGACCAGAGGCTCATTCAAAGGTGGTGTTAATTTTGTAAATTACAATATTACAGCAATAATCTTAAATTAATGAGAATAACCAGTATTTCATGCCATTTGAGTCAACCATAATTAAAGAAATAAAGATACGTCATATATATTACAGAATGAAGGTAATAATGTCACTTTCACGGGGGTTACTCCTCAATAGGTCGTCTGCGTCCAAGAGGAGGCGGGGAAAGTACGAGTGGAGGCGGCACCAGTCCCAACTGTATCATCCCATGTATGAGGAAAGGAAACATTTCGAAACAAAGAGTTAGAGCACAGAAAAAAAACATGCAAGAAAGACTGCAACTAAACATACAAAAATGAAAGAGTGAAAATAGTAAAAACACATACGTTTGGAGCATGAGGTGGCACGGCGGCCTGAGGTGGCACGGCGGCCTGAGGTGGCACGGCGGCCTGAGGTGGCACGGCGGCCTGAGGTGGCACGGCCGCCTGAGGTGGCACGGCACGGCGGACTGAGGTGGCACGGCGGCCTGAGGTGGCACGGGGGCCTGAGGTGGCACGGGGGCCTGAGGTAGCACGGCGGCTTGAAGTGGCACGGGGGCCTGAGGTGGCTCGGCGGCTTGAAGTGGCACGGCGGCTTGAAGTGGCACGGGGGCCTGGGGTGGCAACGCGGCTTGAAGTGGCACGGGGGCCTGAAGTGGCCGGAGGTGACATCGGGAGCTGAGGTGGAGTTGGGGCAGTAGCAGCCAATGGCGCTTGAGCTGCCATTGGGGTAAAAGTTGCCAGCCGCGCCAAAGCGGCCGCCAGCTGTTGCTCGAGCAGTTCATTTGTGGCTCTTAGCAGCCGGATATCTGCAGCCTGTCTCTCTTCCAGGGTCAGTGCCGCAGCTGCACCCGGATTATTTCTGGAAACTTCGATATCTATAATAAAGTACAGCAATGAATTAATAAATCCTTCGCCGAATCTCTCAAGGGAGTAAAGGAAAATAAAGTTTAACTTACCAGGGTATTTGTCAACATCCTCGATGGTAGGACCGCCTGCACCTCCTGCGCCAGCACCGGCTCCTCCAGGTGCTCCTGGGAAACCTGCACCGCCGGGGCCACCGGGTGGGGGGACTCCACCAGCGTACAT
>JAQFYE010003409.1:0-15395 GCA_034694305.1 Protaphorura glebata
TGATAAAACATCTTCCCGTACTTCAAAGATAACGGAGGCCTACGCAGCCGATTTACACTTTAGAAAAAAATTGTAAACTATTCTCAGCACCAAAACCCTGTTAAATCCCCGGATACAAGTCCAATGAAGTTTTTCGCATTTGGACTTGGGAAACAACGGCTCTGAAAAGAAAGGGCGACGATTTTGGACGGCGTTTGGAAAAAGTTTTTGCTAGTGTTTCAACTTCGGCGGCCATTTTGGCCCGCCTAAATCATTTCAAAAAATCTGTAAAAATCATGACTTGTCCCAACCTATCGAGGGATACGCTCTCATTTTTTTGAAATTTCTTCGGCTCAAACTGCGCGAGATATAGGCGTACGTAAAGTGTTCATATACAAAAGGGCCACCCTGTATACAACGTTCCATTCAGACTCAATATTACTTATTATTATATAATCAGATTCACAAATTAACACACCAAATACAAAAACTTAACTAGCAATAATTTGAAGCTCGTTCAAAATAATAGCCATGTAACTTTAACCCACAATTTAGAATAATATTGTAGTACATAAATCTACCAAAGACATTAACAAAGAGCTGAATTAATTGCATTCCCTCGAGTTCAGCGACGTCGACAATTTCCTTTCTGTTCCGACATTTCTTGGCGCATTCAAACAGTTTCTCCCTTGTGTTAATTCTTATGGGTGGTCAATTAATCAGGTCTAGAAAATGATTTCGAACAAATTACACATTTAAAGAGACTTCTCTGTGTGAGTTCTTATATGCGTCACGCAATTTGATGAATCAGAAAATCTTTTAGCACAAAATGTGCACTTATATGGTTTCTCACGTGTATGTGTTCTTATATGAGAAAACAAATCATCGGACCGCGTAAAATATTTTGAACAAATTTGACACTTAAATTTTTTCTCCTGTGTGTGAATTCTTATATGTCTCTGAAAATTTGCTGAATCGGCAAATCTTTTTGGACACATTGGGCACTGAAATGGTTTCTCCTTTGTGTGAGTTCTCATGTGCGTCACACAATTAACTGATTGAGAAAAGCTTTTCGCACAAATTGTGCACTTAAATGGTTTCTCTTTGGTGTGAGTTCTTATATGACTCACACAATTTGATGAAACAGAAAATCTTTTAGCACAAAATGTGCACTCATATGGTTTCTCACGTGTATGAGTTCTAATATGAATAGTCAATTCATCTGACCGCTTGAAAGATTTTGTACAAATTTGGCACTTAAATGTTTTCTCCTGTGTGTGAATTATTATATGTCTCTGACAATTTGCTGAATCGGAAAATCTTTTTGGACACATTGGGCACTCAAACGGTTTCTCCTTTGTGTGAGTTCTCGTGTGCGTCACACAATTATCTGACTGAGAAAAGCTGTTCCCACAAACTGTGCATTTAAATGGTTTTTCAGTATTATGAATCCCAAAATGTCTTCCCACATTTTGCTTAGTAGCCGAAGAGTAGTCACAGTTAGGACACTTGTAAACCTTTTCTGTGTTGTGGAATTTTGAGTGTTGGACTGAATATCCCTTCACAGCAAACGATTTGGAACACACACGTGGTCTTTCACCATTGTTAGTTCGTAGGTTGGCTTTAAAATTCTGGGTATTTTTAAATATCTTTTCACTCTTTGGACGTTGGCGAGATTTCTTTGTTCTTCGCACTGAAGTTGTCGACTGTTGACCATTCGGAGGAATTCCTGATTCCCTGTCTTTAACATTCGTCTTAATTTGTGTCTCGTCGAACCTTGTTAGAATCACACTCAATCGAACATCTGACCTCAGTTTCCAGTCATGATCAAAATTCAAATCCGTAGTAGACATCTTTGACAAGCCTAAAAGTTGACAAAATAATATTTCCGATCAGCGATCATTTCTAATGAAATTAAAATAATGTTTTGCATTCAGAACTTCTTGACGTTACATAAATTATGCTTGGACAAAATAACAAAAAACGATACTGTGCTCTATATAGAATTAATTTGAGACACAAATGTGTATAAGAAATAAGAACTAATAGAATTTGGTCTTAACTAATTGCAATTTAGTAGTAATTATTAAGTATAACTTAAAATCTGACTAAGCCATTCTTCGATAATTGCTATGTCAAATAAAAACGACTGATTGAGATTACGTGTTAACTTACCAAATATTTTGTTTCAGGAAGAATTATTTTCTCACAAGTAAAGTTCTTGTTCGCAAGTCAGTTCAGGAGGCTATATCATTTTTATAATAAATATCAGAAAGAAAATGCAAGAACTCTGTAATTCGTTGATATTTGGTTTGTGTGGTGCACCATTATTCCAAAAACATTATAACAGTTTTGAAAATTCAGAAAAGAATTATTCACGGACTGCTGAAGACAAGTACTCGTGAATGAATTCGATGAACGACTAAAATCAGAGGACAAAAGAGACAAACTCAGTCACACATTGATTGTTACAAACGGGGACAAAAATAATGTTTCCCCTTTTTGTTGTCCAGTCTTCTTTTAGGATAACAGGAAAGGTCTAAAGCAAACGCACCTCTGCGTGTCTTATACGAATCGAACGTGAATGTGACCTGAGTGAAGACTCTAAGAATAAAATCCTTGGAAAAGGTATCACATATCTTTATAAATCATAAATGACGGAATGATTTCGGGCAGGTCGCGCACTTGAATGGCGTTTCCTAGTTTTGGAAACTTAATTGACGTTCTAATTTCAGTTTATCAGTAGATGTAAAGTCGAACTGAGAATACTTATAGGTTTTGTCATTTTTGTGAGATCTTAAATGCGAATTTACCGAATATACACATCGAAACGATTTTTGATGTTTGTACAACTCAAAACAGCGTTGTACAAACAGGGCTGTACAAAAGTCCAGTCCTCTATCTTCTGTCATGGCTTCCAAATTTTTACAGGCCAAACCATGCCCCGAAACGGGACCATGAATCTGAACCCTGATAAATAATTGTTTAAGTACTCTCAAATACAAACAATAAACGTGAATGGTAGTTGAACTGACGAATGTGAACCCACGAGTCATTTTCATATTATACAATGACGACGGATAAATTTATTTTACATTCTCAAGAATATGTGCGTCATGGATTTCCTTAGAATTTAAAACGAGGCATGTGTGAGGTGAAGGGGTGAACCTTTTACAATACAATTGTTCTTAGAAAATGTATTCTCAGACCGACTATTCAGGTCCGATTTCAATTTGAACGGTCGCAGGTGCGTTCTATTTCCGTAATTGTTTCTCAGTTTTCTCCAAATAAGTTCCACCATTGCGTCGACACAGAAAGGACCTGAAAATTATTTCTCTTTCCCTCAACTACGAAGAACGTCCGTCTGGCAGCCAGAAGTTTCAGTCGCTGTGAATTCGTCACGTCGTTAGCAAGTATAAACGTACTATAAGTTTTAATAAAATCATCCTTCACAATTATACACCTCAGAGTTAACCAACCAAGCAAATCGCATCCAATTTATTAATTTGAAGACCAAACTACGGAAATATACAGAAAACTTCATACTGAATAACGCAATAACTTTAACATTATTATGACCATTTCATCAGAACCACCGAACGGAAGTGACTAATTTGGCTTTGTTGGACATCCTCCATTCCTGACATTTTTCAAAACGTAAGTAAATTAGACAACTTCATTTCCATTAGACAATTTGATTTTCATTATTACCGACGACCTTGTATATTTAATCACGTTGACTTGGCACAACAATTATGTGAAACTTAAATTAATTATGCGATGCCTGATTAACTAGATCATTTGGGAGGTCATTGACATAGATGATGTTTCATTGATTGATTAACATTCCAGGTCCAGTTGGTTGAATTTAAATAAACAATTGTATAAACTATGATTTTTTTTCTCGATCAAGTCGTTAGTTGGCAGTCGGATGGTCGTTTCTGATCAAGAAGTGAAACCATTTTATTATTGATTTAGGATTTAACTCATCCACGCGTGTAAATCATGTCAGCTGTGGAATTAATCCGAAATGACTGGAAGCTCGTGGCGGATGTTCACTTGAGTGTAGTCCTCACAAGATTTGACTTGCAACAGAGACGATTAGACAGGTACGAAATCAACAATGGCGATCAATACGGTGGAAGGAAGAAAGTCAAGGCGGATTATTTGCTATCGCATACAAGAGTCCGAACGAGAGAGAATCACAAATGCAACTTTTGTTCAAAATCATTCGGTCACTCCAACGTTTTGACCAAACATATCAGAAGACATGCAGGGCAGAAATCATTTAAACGTGAAATTTGTGCCATAACACTTTCAGAGTCCGACGATTTAACAAAACATATAAGGACACACACAGGAGAGAAACCGTTTAAGTGTGTAACATGTGCAAAATCATTTTCTCAGTTCAGCAAATTGACCGAACATATCAGAACACAAAATGGGGAGAAACCATTTAAATGTGAAATATGTGCCATGTCATTTTGTCAGTCCTGCGATTTAACTGGACACTTCAGAAGACATACAGGGGAAAAATCATTTAAGTGTGAAGCTTGTGGCAAATCATTTTCTCGGTCCGGTCATTTAACTATTCATATTACTACACATACGGAGGAGAAGCCATTTAAATGCAATTTTTGTCCAAAAAAGTTCTACGTATCCTGTACATTGACTGAACATGTTAGAACGCACACAGGCGAGAAACCATTTATAAATCCATAAATTTTTCATCTTCTAATTTATTATTTTAAACATTTCTGGGGTTTTTTTCCGTCTTTTGAAGAAATTGGGTAGTTCCTATCTGATGTGTGGTTGTCGTTGTCCTAGTGTTGTAACAGTTCCGAATTCAGTTCCAGCTCCAACAAACCAACTGTAAAAGTTAGTTCTGGAACTGGAAACGGAACTGACAAGGGAAGCTGTCATAGTGTTCGTCGATTTTCGACCTGAAAATATTTCTGCAAGTTCAATCACTTCTGCTAGGCTAGCACGGTGTGTGAAATATCTCGTTCTGCTTTCTCTGCGAAATGCTTTGGGTGACCTCCAGAGGTCAAGATGTAATGTCCAATGAAGGGGAATTTCAACCTAATTTTAATGGAAAAATTCCCATCTATGTTCATCACAGCTTGCCCTCTGGAGGTCACCAATCGCATTTCGCGACAAAAGTAGCACGAGATATTTGACACACTGTTAGCTTGCTCCTGCAATTGACGTAATGACAAGTTTTATTTCATATGATGGCTTGATCGCATGTGGCTTATAATTACAGTCCATATTGGGTTGTCAGAATTGATTGAATTTGTTAAATTCAAAGTGGCTGAATTTCACAGACAAAAGCGTTTCAGTTCATTAAAATTAAACAAAAATGCATATCCGCTTGCATGAGTGCGAAATAATTTGAAACTGAATCGGATCTGGAATTGGAATTCATTAGTTCAACCTCTGGTACAGAAGAACAGTTACAACACTAGGTCGTCCTTTATTACCGCGAATTAAATCCGTTTCATTATTCATGTAGAATAAATCTGACCGGGGAGTCTCAATCATGTCAGCTGCGGAACTAATCAAAAATGACTGGAAGCTCGGAGCGGACGTTCACTTGGGTGTAGTCCTCAGGAGACTTGACTCGGCTCAAAGAAGATTAGACCAGAATGAAATCAAGAATGGCGATCACTAATAGATAAGGAACGCCTTGTAAATGGAAATTGAAAATCGATCTATGCATTAGAAAATACAATACGTGGGTGGCTGGCAGTGAATATTGACGAATATGAATTCAAGAGTTTTCTTTATGTTATGCAATCAAGTCTGTGGATTTTATTTTACATCCACTACAAAATGTAATTATTGTGTTTGCTTTTCGATTTAACACCTGAAATGCACCGGTGAAGGTATGGATCGTACAGAAGGTTTTTCCCGAAAACTATATTTGGTGCAAACCTTTTTGGGTCAGGATTTAATTCGTTCGAACGCAGATGCGACGTATCTGTGTAGTCGTTGTTGAGTTGTCTGAAAATAAGTTCCGTCACTTCGTCAACAAAGAAATGATCCAAAGTTACTTCTGTTTTCCTCACATGGATTTACATCAGCACAAGTTTCAGTGGATACATTTTTTTACAGACGAAAACGGAAAAATACTCTGTTTACAGAGTATTACAAACCAATTGAACTAATCGAACACTTTCCACTTCGACACAATGTTACGTCAATACTTCTTATTACATAATTAAATCTACAAATCCACCAAAATAACATAATTACGTGACACACATTCAAAACTATTGTCATCACTTGTTTTACCCACGGCTGAGGAATTTAGAATAATCATAGTCTATCAAACTTAAATCTACCAAAGATATTAACGGAGTTGAATTAATTGCATTTGTTTTTGTTTAGCAACGTAAACAATTTCTTCTCTATCACGACATTCTTTTCTCCGAAACCGTTTTATTCATGTGAGTAGTCAAATGCGTTGTCAAATTGTCTGCACGGTAGAATGACTTCGTGCACGTGACGCATTTAAATGGTTTCTCCATTGTATGAGTTGTTACGTGTCTCGTCAATGCGTATGACTGAGAAAATGATTTTGAACAGATTTCGCATTTGAAAGGTTTTTCTCCCGTATGAGTTCTTACGTGATTAGCCAATGTACCGATCTGAGAAAATGATTTTGAGCAGATTTCGCATTTGTAGGGTTTCTCCTTGGTGTGAGTTCTAATATGAGTTGTCAAATTCTGCGAACTTGAGAATGATTTTGCACAAACCTCGCACCGAAATGGTTTCTCTTGTGTGTGTGTTCTTACGTGTTTCCGACAAAGACCTGATTGAGAAATTTTTTTCGGACAAACGGGGCACTTAAATGGTTTCTCCTGTGTGTGAGTCCTTAAGTGGGTAATTAATTGATTAGTCCGCCTGAAAGATTTTGTACAAATTTCGCACTTAAATGGTTTTTCCTGCGTGTGTGTTCGTATTTGAGTCGCACGATTAGATGTATGAGAAAATAATTTCGCACAAAATGTGCATCTAAATGGTTTCTCATTTGTATGAACCCTTAGGTGACTTCGTAGATTCCCATCATTAGCAGCAGTGTAGTTACAGTGAGGACACTTGTAAGGTTTGTCTTTGCGGTGGCATTTTAGGTGCGTCGTTAAATATCGCTTCACAGCAAATGATTTGGAACATATCTGACAAACATGTGGTTTTTCAGCTGTATTTATTCTCAGGTTGACTTCTGAACATTAACATTTTCAAATACCATTTGACGATTTGGACATTCACGAGATTTCTTTGTTCTTCTTATTGAAGTTCTGGACTGTTGAGTTTCCAGAGGATTTTCTAATTCCCCATATCCATCGTCGATTTTAATTTGTGTCCGATCGTCCTTGTTGAAAGTCACACCCAATTGAACACCCGACCTCAATTTCCAGTCAACTTCATAATTCAAATCCGTATCATACATAGTTGGCTGGCAAATCTTTAAATTGTTAGATCCAATTTCGTGGTCAACTCGTTCCTAAAAAGAATAAAACAATGTTTGCATTCAGAAGATTTGAAGTTGAATGACTCGGTCTGATTGATTGATTGATGGATTCAAATTTATTTTCATGACAGAGACACATAACACATACCAATAATAAATGTTACTACCTATTAGCGATATCCGCGCACAATATTCACCAGGAAATTCCATATAAATAAATAAATAAAAGAAGTTTTTATGTATTACCACTCAACACTAATTTCTGATTTTGGTCTTCAAAGACCACACAAAAAATCTAATTCTGCATGACGGCGAAACATTTACAAAAAGAAAGCTTCATTTCGAAATTTCGAAAAACTGATTTCGCCCGTGCCCTCTGGGATGGAGCATTTTGCCGCCCGTATGAAAAGTTTGGATTGCTTAGGCATGAGTTGATAAACAGTCATCACCAATCATAACCCAATGATAGGGTTGGCGCAAAATTATGAAAACTCATAGTTTCAATTGAAATTCACACACACAGGACAGGACTGCACTACGGGGTGGATCGTCACAAACTAGTCCTTACAGGGTAGTTCAAAAGAAGTTCTTTTTTAAATCAAGATTTGACCTGGAAATTTACTAATACACTGTAGGAGGTTAGGAAATTCGCTTTACAACAGGGTGGTTCATAAATTAGACCATACAGGGTCGATCATAAGAAGTTTCTTTTTTAAAAGCCAAAATTTGACCTGGAAATTCACTAATACGCCATAGGAGGTCAGGAAATGCACTTTACGACAGGGTGGTTCATAAATTCTTCCTTACAGGGTGGTTCAAAACTGTTTTTTTAAAGAAAACCGAGACTTGAAGTGGGAACTTGGTACTGGGTGGTGTACTACTGATGTGGTCATATGTTGGAGTTGCTTAGCAACCAAATGTAATTAAAATGTTTCGATGCTGATCTTTGAGGAAATGTGACCAAACGGGAAGCGGTTAGGGTTCTGTTTCTCTAGGAACCAACTAAAATAATATTTGCCTGTCAGAGACCGGCCGAGACTCCCGTAATGTATGTATTTTATTTGGTTCCTTTCAAAGCCGGTCGTTAGTCACTGTTAAATCGAAGTCTAAACCAAGTGACAAAAGAAATCAAGGTGACCAACCGTCCTACTTTGGGTAGGACAGTCCTACTTTGAGAAGGCTTGTCCTACTTCGAAAAATGTCCTACTCAATGTCCTGCTTTGACGAAGTTGTCCTATTTTATGAAAATTTTATACACAACGTCAAAATGCAATTTCAATTTAAGAATTATGACTATATGACTTGAGTTACATATGTATGTAAATGAGAAATAAGAATGTGAATGTATTCATTTGTACGACATCTCGCGCTACTAGCTTCAACGTATGACTTTTCCATTCACCATGTAAACAAAAAATACGCGTCAAATTCAAGTATACCGGCAAAAGCCAAAAACAATAGTGATTTTGTTGAGCAATTTGTAGTCTCTACACAAGCTGTTTGTTTAATTTTTGATTTTTATCGGACAATGGCAATGTAACGACACGATATTGATATCGTCATCATGAGTAAGTCCAAGAGAAAGTGCAAGTTTAATACTGGTTTACAAAAGGAGTTCAAATATTTGAAATTTGATTCACAGAAGAATACTGAATCGGACGTTATATGCACAATATGTCATTCTTCGTTTTCCATTGCCAATAAAGGACGATCGGTCGGGCACTGATGGCAGGGACTACAAGTATTCAACTGTATTTGGACGCCGACGGGAAGGCTTACGGGTCCACTCTCACATTCTGTTACTCCTCTCTGGCATTACCAATCTAATGCTAGGACAGCCTAGAAAACCGGTTTTTAGATATCCCTCTATATATTTAATCACAGCAGTAAATTCCAGAAATTAATTCTGAGGGATTACAAGTATTTTGATGTAGTCTGTTGACATTCAATATGCACAGCACAAACTTAATAGAACTATCCCGGGAAAACTTTCCTGCGACTGTGGAAGTATAATAGCTATTCATGAATGCGTGTGTGTAGGAAAATTGGATGGAAATATTGTCGTTTTTGCTGTTGGGATTTGGGACTTATTTTGAGATAAAAAGATAGGCCTTAGGCAAACGTACCTGGGTCATATGAATTCAAGGTGAGTGAATAAACATTCTTGTTTTATATTCTACAATGAGCTTCATGAATTCCACACATCTGCTAGATTGGTTTCCTGAAAACATTTACCTTGTGTTTGTGTGTGTTGGTGGTAGATAGCTATAGCCTGTACAAATTTTTCAAATATTTGAGCAACGGTTTACATTTAGTGTTTGGGCCGGATGGCAGGATGGGATTCAATTGACTCATTTTTTCCTATCCTATTGGGTTACGGACTGCTAAACACAGCAACGACCCTTGGAATTATTTTGATCTACTCCTCTAAACCCAAAAAGGTTGTCCTGGCAATAACCCAACACTAACGGACAAAGTCTGGTTATTTTCAAAATATTACACATATATGTATGACCAGGGTGTTTCAGAAAAAGCGCATAGTTGTTTGATAATATTTTGGCGTAGTAACGAAAATTTACGTTACGGGCAATGAGAATAATACGCCCAGCAACGAAAAAAGCACAAACAACTATGCGCTTTTCCTGAAACACCCTGTACAACATGCCCACACATTAACGGTGTTCGCATTATTCTCGGTAAGTGTGTGTAAAATTATTCGTTCGAATGAATAACTGTCATCGCACAATCATTTTGCATGTTTAATAATAAATTATCAAAATTTATATTTTGTTTATTAAATATTGTTGAATAGAAAACATACAAGTTCTTGTGAATAAAATTAAGACCTGTAAACCTGAGTTGCCCAACCTGCCGATTTGATCTGGATTAAAGTTGCTGGGTAAGTCTGGATTCAAATAAAATTCAATTAAGTAGATAATAAAAAAATTTACGGAATGGATGCAATGCATGGCCAAACATGACCCAGTATTTACAAAATAGTAAACAATCTTTTTCAAAAGTGCATAGACGTATTTTTGAGACGTTTCTTTGTTCTTAAGATTTTAGCACGGCATATCCTCTACAACTTTCTCCTCCATCTCACCTGAAGACTTCTTCGAAAATCAAAAAAAAGATCAGAAAACTATTCAAATGTTGAAAATAATAATTATTTATAATAGTAATATTTAATAATAAATATTTAATTGAAATTCATTTCTAAGCCAAATTGCAAGTGCAAATATGAAAAATTAAGAGGTTTTCCATCTTTCAATTTACTATTTTCAACAATTACATATACGATTTTCTGAGAAAAAAATTCAAGATTTTTGAAGAAATTTTGGGTAGCGAATAGCGAGTTCGGGTTTTGGGAAAAGTTGATTGGGATATCCCACGCTAAAATCTTGAGAACAAAGGTTGCAATTTCCTTGGAAAGCTTGTTCACTTTTTGTGTCCGTAACACTGGTCGTAGCTCAAAAACACTCCGGCACGGTCTTGGTAACCCTAGCAACCGCCGAATTTTTGTGGCCGAGTCGGTCTTTGACGGGTTGGGTAGTTCCATCGTTAGTAAATCGAGTGGTAGTTGCGACATGTATACGAGCCTCGACCCGACACGACACCCAGTTTTCATAATGGATTGTTATCCTCTGAATGGGGTCTGAAAATATTGTAGTGTAAGATGTGGTAGCAAATGTGGTAGAATTTCGTACTTAATATTTTTCGAGATATTTTGTAATGCATCTTTATTATGGGCACCTCTCAAAAGCATCGGCGTGTAGTGAAAAATATCAAATTTGGCATGCATTATAGCCCATGATTGCTCAACTTTCTCAAGGAGGACTTCGGGAACTTTTCTGACCTTGCAAGATAGACAAAAAAAGTACCACATTCTTGCACGATAATATTTTCAGACCCCGCTCACTCAGAGGATGCCAATCTTCTAAACAATTTTGTCAGGTCGAAGTCCTTCCTTTCAAGTTGCGGCAGATATCAACTCACTGCCGTCGTAATTCAACACCAGCAACCAGTACTCAAAAGTACTAGCGAGGCTCAAACTCAGGATCGAGCCTCGATGGTCGCTAGTTGACACATGTCAGGGGCGTGTCATTCAATCAAACAAACCGCGCAGTTGAGGAGAGTCTTGCATCAGCGCTAACGAAGGGAACGTCATTCGTCGCACATTTCACGTTTAGGTCAGCAGTTGTCCCGGATTTGATTTGGGAGGTGTGTTTGTTTGTCGGGCCGGTTCATCTGCCCCTGCCGACTCCGTTCGTTCATTCAACCCGTGAGACGAGAGGGAGAGCGGGCGGGAAATGGAAAAGTGAGACGAGGCCCAGGACATTCATGCCATTCACGCATGCACAAACACACATCCAAAATTCAAATCCAGGTCAACTGCTGAACTAAACCTGAAATCTGCGAAAAATGAAATATCATTTCGGATTTCTCATCGTATCAGAATTCACTTGTAAGAGTTTCAATTTTTTCTAAAAAAAATCCGCCCTGACGTTCCCCTCGTCAGTTATGTCTATGCCCAGTCGAGAGGTCTGCAATTCCTCATATTCATATAATGCCTCTCATATTCTAAATTCGTTGACCTCTCGACGACGACATCACGGGGCATCTTAGTAGACCGACTTTCCAACCGCGGGGTTCGATTGACAGCGTACGCACTTGACCTGAGTCATTTAGTGATCCTACCTTGACCTTATAGGGTCATCTGGTGAGACACTCCGGATTTAGCTAATATAAAGGATGTTATGCCAGGGCTTAAATTTTAATTTTACACTCCGTCAAAATATTAACTGCAACAGACGGGGGAATACATCTATGGTTCCTTGTTCATTAAAATCTTGGAATTTTGTAAATCACGTAAATTGGAAATAATGGGAATGTTTCTTGACCATACGCAAGTTAATTATATTCCTGTCTTTGAGAAAATGTGACTAGAGCCAGGTGATCTTAATTCATAATTTTTGAGTCTTAAGAAATAATAGAATTCCAAAGTTTTGAGTAATTTCGAACTTACGAAAGTCATTCCATAATGACGAAAGTCTGGGACAAATGAATTGCGCCAATCTAAAACTGTAATTGTACATATATTTTGCAGGAGTTCAATTGATCAAAATTTGCTTGCGATGTCAACTTTGGAGTTAGAACTCGAAAATGACTGTAAGCTACGGCCAAATGTTGAACAGAGAGTAATCGTGAACAGATTGGACCCGAAAGCAATTACGAGTAGCGATAATTGCAAAAGGTGGAACAATATTACAACTCAACCTTCAAAAAATCTCACCACGCTCAAGGAAGAAGTCGCGTCAATGTCCAGCATGCTGAAAGCCATTTGATTCTGCTCATTCATTAAAAGAGCATTTTAGAACTCACACAAATGAGAAACCGTACAAGTGTATTATTTGTAATTATGCATCTGCCCAGCAAAGTAATTTGCAACGCCATTCACGTGCCCATACGAACGAAAAACCGTGCAAGTGCCAAGAGTGTGACTCCGCCTTTGCCGAAAAATGTAATCTGAAACGTCATTTTAGTGTCCACACGCACGACAAACCATACAAGTGTCACGTTTGGCAACCGGATTTCATTCATTTGATCGGACGAGTGTGTGTAAATGCAAAGGTGAGTTAAAAAAGAGACTTCCTGAATTTTGATACGAGTACAAGTTAAGGATGTCATTCCGATTTAAATTCCATAGCACCAAACTTATGAAGCACCCTGTATACGAAGAGCAATGAGTGTGCTTTTCCACTGCGTAAATGGAATTCGAGTCCATGCGGAGCGGAGGAGCATGAATTATTTGCGTTTTCGTTTGGGTTCTCGTACATTTGACTCTCCTAAGAAAATCTAGCTTCTAAAATGCAAGACAATTGGTCCAATGCAAAGGAATTCCATAAACGGAAATCCAGTGTTATGCGAAAGCATTTATATCCACAGCTTGAATAATGAAAGTTTCCAATATAGTGAAGATCAATAACACAGACTTCGCAGTGAATCAATTGCACGGCTACTATCTTGTTTTTAAAAACTAACTTTAGATACGAATTTGGATTTTTAAATGCAAATAAATAGATTAGCAACGTCAACCGAAGTTGATTTTACAATTAACAAAAGAAGTTATTGCGAATGTACCAAGAACGGAAGTGGAAGGAGGAAGAAGCGGTGTGCAAAAGTGAATGGCGAGTCTATGCGACCTTCATGTCGTGAGCTTCCCTTGTGAGATCCATTATATTGCAATAACAGGATTGCAATAACAGGATGAACGCATGCCATTTTGTTGAAAAGATAATATGCAAGACAATTCTAGTCCGCGCTGTGCTTTTTCGGACAAATAGGGGGTGGAGCCGATATTACCTGCCGTAGGATGACATAACTTAAACGACTCGGAAAGGTCTGTGTTACGCTGGCACACCAAACTCAGCTCCGCTTTGGGGACCTAGAAATAATATTCTTTCAAGCAAGTTGAACGGGTTCACATTTCTTGCACCAGTCTCCCGATTTTTAATTGCTACAGCTGATTCTAAAGTTAAAAGGATAATAGAATTTTTTGAAAATAAGACCTCCGGTCCCAATCCACCACCGCCTTCAATTTTGAACGGATTTTCAATTGTGATACCGTTTTGGAAAGATAATCACATTTGTGAAATAGTTACGGATAGTTTTATTCGAAAAAATATTCCAAAAAAATAAAATTTTGAAGTTGAAAATGTGTGGACTTTCAATTTCACAATTTAATTTTTTTGAACTTTTTTTTCGAATAGAACTATCCGTAACTTTTTCACAAATGTGATTATCTTTCCAAAAAAAAGTATCACAATTAAAAATCCGTTCAAAATTGTCAAGTGGACTTTCAATTTCACAATTTAATTTTTTTGAACTTTTTTTTCGAATGGAACTATCCGTAACTTTGTCACAAATGTGATTATCTTTCCAAAAAAAGTATCACAATTAAAAATCCGTTCAAAATTGAAGGGTGTGAAAGGTTGGGACCGAAGGTCGATTTTTAGCCCCTCTGAATAAGCCAGCCTTAAACAGCCACAGGAACAGGAAATACTCCGTCGTAAAAATTACGGGACAATTTTATTTAGTGATGTGCCGAAATCGAATTTTGACCGGTGGCCGAATAACAAAATTTTAGTTAACCAAAATTTGGCTGAATTTTTATCGATTTCGGCCTCAAATCGGGGCCAAAATTTGGGTTTTGGCCACAGGCCAAAACCGAAATTTTGAGTCGGTTTCGGCCGAAAATCGGTCAACCGAAATTTCGTTACATCACTAATTTTATTCAATTGAAATACAAACGCTTTCGATTAATACAAATCTAAAAAACTTAAGACTATGGAACAACGGAGCAAGCGAATTAATCAAGCACTTCACACTTCTTTGAAATATTATGAAGTATGAAAATCTAATCAAATACCTGAACAAATTGCTGAGGAAGTTTGAATTCGATACATTAGAGAGTGGTACTTAGCCGTTTGTCCTCCTACTTCCCACAAAACGCGTATATTTTGTATTTATCTTGTAGAGAATTTTCTAGTGGATCTAGCTCGCAAAAATATTGGGATACCAGTGGTCCACATCGCGAGTGAGTTCTAACAGTTAATTAGACGGGCTTTTCCATGTTCTCCGCAAGGAAACGTCCTCCTGAGCTAACTTTTTTTCACCAAAACGAATTTTCCTATCGGCTTACGACATGTTTTGTCGAGTACTTGAGTCATTGTTTGTTAAAATTAAAACTGTAATTTTGCTACAAAATTATGGGTTTAGTTTAAAAAATTTAAAATTTCCCGGTTTTTCGAATGGTAGTGCCTCGTAATTATTTATTTATTTACTTGAACAGCGCCCTAAATAATAGTAAAACAGATCAGGTATCAGATAATCAGGTAATATTAGAAGAATGTTGATTGTAGGCGATGTCATCATTGTC